>JAYJMB010021325.1:0-87883 GCA_036873735.1 Pouteria campechiana | reverse complement strand
TAAGGTAGTTTTGGATCATGCTGGACTTAGGAAAGATGAGCAGAGATTGCTGCCTCTGTTGGATGAGGATGTCTTTTGTTCCCTGCTTGTGCTGCCCGAACTAGAACATTCGTCAAGCTGTAAAATTTGCTTTGCCATTTCTAATTCATGCTACTACACTCATCACAGTTATGAAAGTCTTGCAGCAGCACTTTTTTCCGTAAATGATGACTGGTATAAGTCTGCATAATGACGACTCGAGTGCAGATGTCATTTGTATGCTTAGTCACATGAATCGATTTTCCTTTGACAAGCCACGACCTCTTTCTGTCTGCATTTGTCTACCATAAGTTGTAGACGAATTCTTCAAGGTTTATCTGTTGGTTGAACTTCCATAAGAATCTGTTAAGTAGCAGACGAACTTTAATGCAGATGAAGTTACACTGATTGATAGACAAACACTTCCTTGTCTGTCACAATTCCTCCAGAAGATTTGTCTATTGATCGATCCTTCGTGTATATGCCTTGTCTGTAACAGACTACTTTGAATGGTGCTAACGAAGATATGTTGATCGATTGACAAACAGTTCCCTTAATATGAACAAACGAAGTAGGATATGCTTCTTTTTTTCTTTGTCATCTGCTGGAGGTGACAGACGAAGTTCGCTCAGTCTTGCACTAACAAACGAAGTGTGATTTTCTTCTTTTGTTCCTTGTTGTCTGTTGAAGGTGTAAGACAAAGCTTACTTCAACTTGCTCGAACAGATGAAGTGTGGTATTCGCCTGTCATTTATCTGTTATAAGTTGTAGACGATCGTGCCTTTGTTTGTTGTAGCCTATTTCGTTCCAAGTAGCTCTTTGTCTGTTCAGCTTCGCCTATGCTCACTGTGCAGCATTTATATCATTTTCTGCTTTGGCTGAATTTTGTCTATTGTGACAGATGACCTTTTAATCTGAAGACGAGGCAAAGTTCTTTAGCTTTTCTGCACACTTCAAGCAATAGAAGGGGTTTATTCTAGCAACTTCCTTATCTCTTCAATCTTGATCTGTCTATCTTGGCTCAGCTGAAGTTGCATTTCCTTCTATATTTATATTACCATTTTGTCCTCAGACCAATCCAATCTTCTAACTCTATGCATAGCTATCTAGGTAGCAATATCTTCTTTCTTCCTCTGTCCGAGTATTTGATGGAGCTTCTTCTTCTTTCTTTATCTTAGATAGGCTTTGTTTAGTCGATGTAGATAGTTCAAATTTCTCGAACAATGTTATGCTTCTTCGACCATGGCTTCATCTTTTTCTACCAAGCTATTGAGTTGTTTCTTCATTCTTGTGCTTTATCTTGGACAGACTTGATTAGATCAAGTATGAGTGGTTCGAGTTTCTCGAGCGCAATTTAAGTTATCTGATCATAGCTTCTTCTTTATCTTCTTGTTTTGCACTTGTCTGTTGACATTTTCTCGTTAAGGCTGACAGACAACGCAAGCTCGTTGTAGCACATCTTCGAAGCCTTGTTTATCTCCCATGCTGTTGTTCGTGGAAGCATCTGAAGCAACCTTCTATGTTGCTTGTCTCCAAACCTTCTGTTTTTTTCTTCTTCCGCGATTTTCATCAGTTCAGCTCCTTTGGAACGTAGCAGATAGTTGTGGTAGTTTATTGCAGACGATCATTATTCTGCACTTGAACTTTTCTGCACTTGCTACGTTGTTAGCTTTCATATATAATATCATAATGTATTTTATCTTCATATGATTGTAACATTTTGTAAAGGATAATATACATTTTTATTAAATGCATAATATGAAAGCTTAAGTAATTATAATGCTTAATATGATTTAGCAAATTTATACAGTAAAAATTAATTAATGTTTATGATGTGCGCATCATAAAATAAAGATTGTATGCTTGATTAATTAATCATTAATGTTTATTAATGTATAGTCATATATATGATCATTAGAGATTTAAGCATATAGATCTTAATTTAATACGAGTTTTGTTATCATCAAAATCATATATGATATAATGCTGACAAGTGAAAGATAGACCAAACATGGATCAAGCACAAGCAGCAGATCAAGCGTAGATATGAAATTGTCACAGTGAAGGGAGGGAGCAGGAGGACAGCATCATGTTCACAAAATTAACTACTCAAAAAGCACAAGCAAACCTGCACAAGTGCCTGCAGCTGGTCCAGCAGATGAACCAGTAGAAAATTCTTCAATATTCCATGGGTTTCGAGTCCTCCCCCCAAACCAAACGTCATCATATGCAAGTGATCCAGTAGAGAGCTTTGCTATAAGAACAGCCCCAGCAGACCTTAGCCTGAAATAAAAAACACCATAACATATAATCAACATTAAGTATCTCAAAGCAATTATAACAATTTCTGATCCAAGAAACACACCTCTTGTAGACCCAAGCTTCCACATCAAGAACTTGATTTTTGAAAGTTTTGGAGCCCCAAGTGGTTTTATAATGAGGTACAGATATTATGTCCTTCAACCCATAAGGAATGCCATGGAGAGGACCTACAAATGCAACATTTCCTTAGTATAACTCCTTTATGATCACAAAAAAAAAAGCTAAAAATAATGGACAAGCAAGACATGTTTTAATTCCAAAATCAAATTTCTCAATAGTTAAATTGAGAAAAACATAAAAGGCTTAGCAATTAAAAAATATAAGTTGGGTCCTTTTCTAGCAACCACCCTATATTATGGTGGATACTGGATATCGGCATGCGCTTCTCCACAGACTGATGCCAATCAAATGGGCTTTAATTGAACCTGGCGCATAGGTTGCAATTTTTATTTCCTTCAAATGACTGAGAATTGGAAATCTAGTATGAAAATAGTAGGAAATGGACCAATCTTTTAAAAACCAGACTGAAACAACCAGGTTGACAAGATTCAACTGAAAACAGCCCCTGGTTAGTTAGGTCTTGCCAATGAATTTGGAAATAAAAGCATAATGGGAGAACTGATGGTTGAACGTCCATAAATGTAAACTGCAAACTGCTGGTCTGAGCAATATAGATGAAAAGCACGAGATCTTTGGTACCTCAGTTAATGGAACTGTAGCAGCATACCCTGGTTTCCAAATTTTTAAATTACAAAAGAATGCTTTTCTTTATATGGATGTTTGCACATTCTTATATAGGTATTTTCTTTCTATTTATAATGTATGTTTATTAACAAATAGTGAACGGTACCAACTTTGTTTTCAACAACAATTGAAAAGGTTTGCACCAAACAAGTCAATCAACCAGATAGGTTAACAGTGCAGTTTTTAAAACATCAGAATTTAATGAACACACTCATCTTGATATTAATAAATGAATGAATAAAACACTCATCTCGATATTAATAAAAGAACAAAGAAACAATAATAATGTTGTTTCTTACACCCATTCATCGTTTTATACTGCTCTTAGACATTGGAACACTGAAGGAAATCAAACCATGCAGGGGCTCTCAACAAAATCTACAGGACAAGCATAATTTCTGCTAGGAGCGTCCAGTGGATCTAAGGATACCTAAATACACTCCTTGCTGTAGCAAATCATCAGCCTTCTTTGCCTGACTGTAGGCTAGGTCTTCTGTATATGTAACTACTGCTTCAAGAACATTATCGTACCTAGTGCAATCCCAGACTCCATTAGCAGAAAGAAGGCCAGAAAGCAGCTTCATGCAATATGTATATCAAAATCCACAAACGGTCATGAAATAATTGAAATGCATATCCTACCTTTTCATTCTCCTCACGAACACTTCCGTAAGCTCCTGAGATGTTATTTGCTTTGTCTTGATCAGTTCTCCCAACTCAAGAACCTTATGAAAATCCAGGCATGAAAAAGACAAAGAAGGTCAGATGGCTTGAGATAAGGACCTCTAGTAGAAGCCAAGTAATGATGTGCTTTGGCTGTTTAACTGTACCACAGTATGGAAACTCTAATAATATAAAGAAAATCGCCAAAAATCGAGATAGTGGTTGCTCAAGCACAACACTGACCAGATCCAACCATAAAGTCACGCATTTCAAGTAGGATATTCAATGAGATGAGGTGTCAATTTGAGGATGAGTTCCTTGTTCCACATTGTCTCATCTTGGTCATTTTCATTTACTTGAATCGAATAATTGGTATAAAGTTTACCTGGGCATCCAGACTCATCATGCATTATGTCAAACTTACAGTCATAAAGGCAATGTCTTCTTCCTCTTCTGGTCTCCGAATGCCACAAATGGGAGTATAATTGAACCTTTGGTGCTCATGAAATGCTTTACCTGTATACCAACTAGGGTTAAAAACTAAAACAGATGGGTCATGCAACCCTCCATTAAAAGAAGCAACCAATTTCCGGTTCTTCTGAAAGGCAGGGACATTGAACTCCAATGCGCCTTTAGCCATTTGCTTCACCTGGGTAGGAAATGACAATGCTTACTACATTGTTAGCTGTAGCTACGTAATCAAGATGAAGCAAAAAAGAGAACATGAACTATCTTCCAGAAAAGTCATTTACCTTATCTTCATTGAAGAAATCAGCATCAAAGAACTTCAATGCATTTTTAAGAAGCACATCATCTCTGTCTTCTCCAGAGCATGCAGAGAAGTTGCTTCCAACTTCGCCTCTGTCCTGATCAAGGAAGAATTCACACCACGAATGAAACAAAATGCAGAGGAATTCAGATTGTATAACATATAATACCTGGGCAGTTAAGTACAGAAATTGAAATAGATTGTCTGGGATAATAATTTGAAGATTTTTTTAGGACTCCCCTGCGTTAGAAATATTTCATGCTTAAAGAAATCGAAAAGAAAAAGAAACTAGAATATATGTTTGCATATTGAAAGCAAAAAATCAAGAAAAAGGAAAAGAAGTTAGTTAAATATATCAACCAACAACTACAGCAACCTACTCAACTACCTCATAATATGATCCTAAAAAACTTGACACAGTTTGAATGTTCATAATCAAGTCTTAATTCCCACAAAAAGATTTTCTCCATCAATTACACTACGAAATAAGCTCCACTTCTTCCCCACAAGCACAGGAAAGCATCCAAAGAAAGAAAAACGGTTCATTTTCCACTGGATATTATTCATGGCATGTTTGATTTAGATAGAGAATTTGATTTGTTAACCCTCAACCGAAATACCAATACGGCAGGGAGAAAGGAAGAAACAACCCCTCGATGTCTGAAATTCTACTTCTTGCAACTTAGCACTAATTACATATATAACAGCAAAGTTTAAGAAACCATAAACCATATTTACCAAGGAAATTTTCAATGCTATAAAAAAGGAAGAAAGAATTGTTAATGCTAGTGTAGAAGAGAACAGAAACATGAAAAGGGGAGGCTTTATTTTCCCTGACCATTTGGGAAGGAATATGGCAAGCCAAGTCTTCCGAATAAGCAACTGGGTGAGCTATAGCCGCTGCCGCTGCCACCGCAGAGACGAAAATGGCGTAGGCAAGGCCACATATCCGTGCACGGCTGCTCATGGCGATTGCTCAGACTCAGCTCTCTCTGCTCCTTTGGATGCCCAGGCCTGGATGGCCGCTCCAAAGTACAAAGTCAGAGGATGGTGGATTCTTTTCGTCCTACGCGCCTGACGCGCGATTCGGTAGTGCTCTTGGCCGTTTCTGTCGCTTACGTGGTCCAATGATCAGATGATCTGAACCGTTGGATTGGAAAATACCTAATTTTGTAAAAGAAAATTTTCCATCCTTAATCTGACAAGTATTTAAGATTTTAATTTATTATTTTTATTTTTTTGGTAAAATTGACCTCTGTTAAGATTTTAATATGGATTATTTGCATTTAGGTACTTATCTTTTTTCACTTTTTTAAATTTTGCTCTTAACTCTTTAAATTGAAAAATGAATTTTAATAAAAAATATTTTAAAAACCATTTGGATTTCTTGTAAAGAAAAATTATCATTCTACCTTATTAGCAATTTAGGTTAAGCATGATTTAAGAATACCCTTTAATAACCCTAATCATATTAAGATTGATCATGAATTTATTAAAGTTAGTCATAAGTTTAGTCAAAGTTAGATTATTCAAAGGTGCTTATCAATTAAATATTCAATATTTAAGATTCATGTTTATAATTTAGTTTATTGTTGATCAATTTTAGATAGGTATAATTTAAGAGTACTTTTTACAACCTCGATTATATCTAAGTAAGCTATAAAATTCAGTCAAAAACGACCATTCAAGAGGCATTTTATATCTTAAAGAAAAATAAAAATAAAAAAACATCCCGCCAGTCACACTTTCATCAAAAGGGGTAATATGCTAAATGGGGGTGAAATTGAAAAATCACTATTATGGGTCAATTGTAAATACGAAAAAATTAAGGCGGTAAATGCAGATAACCATTTTAAACGATGAATGACTCACAGGAGGCCCCTTCCTGACCCGTTTCAGACTACAGATCGGGCAAAGACTGCTTCGTAGGAGACTGCACAGCTCTGCCATGTAAGCAGGGGAAACGTGGAAAGCAGAGAAAACAGAGAGAGGAATAAGGAGGAGGTGAGAAGTGAAAGAGCGAGAGAGAGATGCAGAAGATATCCGCAGCCTGTGCCATGGAATGGAGTATGGAGCTGGAGAAAGGCCTCCGCTCAAAAAACGCCGGTCAGTATAACAAACACTTTTCTCACCACCTTTCTTCGATCATCCGTTTTCCATTCCCAAAAGAGCATTGCAGCTCCACCGTGCGCGAACTAAACTACTGCCAGCCTGCAGTCATTATCATCACCATCATTTAAGCCTCATGCTAGTTGGGCTCCGCTTCCCTACTCCTCAGCCACCCCCAACTCTTTTAGGGAGGGAGGCATAGTGTATACTTTGTGATTTGATGATGTTGTGGGAATGGAGGAATGTTAAAGCTGAACTCAATTGCTGACATTAGGTAGGAGAGAAGATGATTTTACTTCAGTGGGAAGGGAATGCATTACACTCATTTGCTTTTATTGAAAAATAAAACAGGAGAAAAGCAATTCTTTTGTATGTTACTTCCACCCTTCTATTGTAAATTCTGGAAGAGAACAATTTGCCCACCTTTCTTTCCTTCCGAGGAGGAGAATTTTCCCAACATTAGTTTACTACAAAAAAAAAGGGGTTTTGTTTCTTTCTACAACAATTATTCAATATGTTTTACCTTTCATCCTAATTCGCTTTCATTACTAATGGGAGAGATTCTTTGTCAAGGAAATTTCTCATTGTCAATAATTTCTTTCCCATATTAATCAAATCTAAGCATTCTAAGGGGTGTGTGGGTGGACTGAAAATGGATGAAAGCACAGGAAAGAGAAGGCACGAGAGGAGAAGCATTATCCCTCAAAGAAATTACTTATCGCCCATCGTTGTTATCCATCTGCCAAACATGAACATCCTTAGGGTATGCAGGCTGAGTGAAAAAGAATGAAAGCCTGGGAAGTAGTTTTGATGTAAGTGGTGCTTGAGTTGATAAAAAAACAAGCTGACTTGAAGTTGGCTTAAAAACAAAAATAAGCTGGCTAGAGCTGTTGCTTGTGCTTGCAAACAAAGTTTGAGACTGACCTTCTGAGTTATTTCAAGTTCAAGACTCAAGATTGAACTAAGCGAGCCAAAGTTAGTTATGATGTTAAGTTAATATGTGACTGCATTCAGGTGAGTTAGCTAAGCTCCTCCTGACGTTTCAGCTTAACTTGTTTGATAAACATGAGCTTGGCTTGTTTTCTAAATAAGCCACTACTTTTTGGCTTTTGCTTGCATTGCAAGCAAAGATTTCACCCTTATGCTTGAGTTTTGTTGAGCCAATGCAGGTTGGCTTTTGAGTTGGCTTAGCTTGTTTAAAGCCTGGTTAGGGAATGGATATCCAATTACAAACATAAGCAGGGAAACATCATCAAGAATTGCATACCATTGAAAAGAATTCATGCTCAAAATGTTTGACCATGTTCTGATCACATTTTGTTGACATTTGTCCTTTTGAACTGATTTTTTCTATAATTTTAGGTCAAGCAATAGAGGCTGTGTCACAGATGGGTCCTAAAATCCAACAGTGGAGCAGAGAGCCACCTGTAACAATGGTGATGTCAAACATGTTTGGTTTAGTCCAGGGAGAAGACAGGCTATTTGCAAATTCTGTTCTTCTCAGGCTTGCAGATGCATTTAAGTGTGGGGACAACCATATGAGAATGGCTGTTCTGAAGGTCTTTCTTTTGGAGTTGAAGCATCGCAACAATAAAGGGAAACACTATTGTGGCATTCTGGCTAAGGAAAGGGTTGCTAATTATGTAGAACTACTGAAGCAGGTGAAGATAGTTTTTGATACTGGTGATGCCAAATCAAGAGCATTAGCTTTACGTCTCTTTGGTTGCTGGGCAGACTTTGCAAAGGACAGCGCTGAAATATGCTATATTATACTGTCAAGTATGGTTTCACCCCAGGTTTTGGAGGTGAGGTCAGTACCTCTTGTTGGCATCAACTCTATTTTCATTCTTTTGTAAGTTCATATCAAAAGTTAATGTTTTGAAAACTGGATGAAGTTTCCTGCTCATGGCAAGTTTAGTAAGATGACAGTGTTCTTAATCTAGTAAAACAAAGGAATAATGTGAGATTTGAGAGAGAAATGATTTGTTATATAAAGAACCAAACATTTAGAGTCTATAACTTACAACAATCAAATCCATTTAGTGGGTTTGGGTTTTTGAGTTTTGTAAATAGAGGATTTTCTTTATGTAAGCCTATAGAACTGGGCTGTGGTTCTAAATATTATTCGCTAGTGGAGGAGTTGTTGATCGTCGCCTGTGGTTTTTTTTCCCAAGGAGGGTTTGCTATATAAATTCGGTGTGTTCTTTTCTTGCTTTTTTTTTACTTCATTTCTTAGTAGTTTATGCTAGATTTCTTTTTATGTTTTGGGTCGCTATTTCGCGCTTATTCTTTTGGTAAAGGTAATAGTTATTGTAATAGCATGCCTACGTTTTGGTAGTGCCAATAGTCACCTTTATTTTCAACAAGTGGTATCAGAGCCATTGGTTTAGGATCCTGAGTGTTTTTTTTTTGTATAGTTATGTTTAAGAAAGTTCTGTCACAAAGGCCTATGGTCTTAAGGAGATTTGGTATTTAAGTGAGCTAGTTTCCACCAATCTTTCTTGGGAACTTTCTTGATTCATACTTACTATACAGGCACTTGCTACTATTTTTGGCTATTATTTTTCTATAAAAGGTAATTGTGATATCAACCTTTATGAAATTCGAGATTCCGCGCTTCAGCAGTTCCAACTTTGTTATTTGGAAGCTAAAGATGCATGCAGTGCTCATAAAAGATTGATGCGTAGTTGCAATCTTTGGAAATGATAGAAAGCCTGCTGACATGATGGATGAAGCATTTGAAGAAAAGAACCAGATCGTTATGACAAATATAACACTGGCCCTTGATAAAACTGTGATGGGGCATGTGTTGGAATTGAGACCAAACTCTGCAAAAGAGTTGTGGAATCAACTCGGAAAACTCTATGAGGGAAGGTCTATCATAAACCAAATATTTCTGCGACGACAACTCTACAACTTGCGAATGAAGGACGCATCTTCGGTGCAAGCACATTTGAATCAGTTTAATACTCTCATTAGCAAGTTGACAGCACTCAATGTCAAAATTGATTAGGTCGAAAAGGTCATCCTTTTGCTATATTCTATGTCAGACTTGTGGGATGGCTTGATCATGAATCTCAGTCACTAAGTCAATCTCAAAATGGAATCTGTAGTATCCACATTGCTTATTGAAGAGCTACAAAGACAAACTAGTAGCGGATCTTCTGGTGAAGCAATGATGACCCATAGAAGGTTGTTTGAGAAAAGCTCCGGTGGGAGACATCAATCAAGGTCCAAGTCAAGGGGGCATAAGAAGGACAAGTGCTGGAAATACAGCAAGAAGGGGGCATTTTAGGAGGGAGTGCAACCAAAAGAGTCAAGCCCCACCCAAGCCTGAATCATTTGATTATGCGTATACTTTGATAGGTTCTCAAGGAAATGTGGCGGAAGAATATTACTCTTCTGAAGATGGTGAAGTATTACCATCAATTTCTTGAGAAGAATTGCAACATCAGTAGATAATGGACTTAGGTTCATCTTTCCACATGAGTCCCTACATCGATTGGTTTTACACCTATTGGACATGTAATAGCGACACTATTTACATGGGCAATGATAGCACATGTAAAATAGTGGGGACTGGAGATGTGTGAGTTACCATATTTGATGATATTACTCGAGTTTTTTATGGTATGCGACATGTTCCTAGTATGAAGAAAAGTTTGTTGTAAGTTATAAACTTCAAATGTTTGGTTCTTTATATAACAAATCATTTCTCTCTTATCCCACACACTCAATCGATGTGGGATGAGGAGGCGGACTCACATCCCTAAAGTTGACCAAGGTGGTTCTAAAGTCAACAATACTCGTAGAAGCTATTGTTAAAGATCAAGTTGAAATTGAGCATAAAGATACTTCAATTGTAGGACCCCAGGAAGATTAAGGTCGACCTGTTAGAGCACGTAGACCTTCAGTTTGGCTGAAGGATTATGTCACAGCTTATGCCTATATTACTGATGAAGGAGAGTCGTGCTCGTTTCTAGAGGCAGGAAAATCCACGGATGCTTCTCAATAGAAAGCAACTATGGAAAAAGAAATGGAATCCCTCCATAAAAATGATACGTTGAAGCTAGTTTAGTTGCCTAAGGGAAGGAAGGTCATTGGTTGCAGATGGGTCTACAAGTTGAAGAAGGATGTAGATGGGAATGCTGAAAAATACAATGCTCGTTTGGTTATCAAAGGATATGCTCAAAAGTCAAGTATTGACTTTAATGAAATATTTTCTCCAGTTGTTCGTTTAAGTACTATTTTAGTGTTGTTTAGTATGGTAGTCTTTTTTTGATTTAGATCTTGAATAGCTAGATGCTAAAACTGCTTTTCTGCATGAAAATCTTGATAAGGAAATTTATATGACTCAACCGGAAGGCTTTATTGAAAAAGATAAAAGGAATTTGGTTTGTTGGCTAAAGAGATCATTGTACGATTTGAAATAGGCGCCAAGATGCTAGTATAAGTGATTTCATTCTTTCATCATGAGCTTGGAATTCAAGAGATGTGAGGCGAACCATTGTGCTTATGTCAAATTACAGGAAAATGGTGGTTTCATAATCTTGTTATTGTATGCTGATGACATGTTGGTTGTAGGAACTATCAAAGATGTTATTGCAACTCTGAAAGCTCAATTGGCTAGGGAATTTGAGATGAAAGACTTGGGAGGTGCAAAATAAATACTAAGGATGACCATGCTCAAAGATAAGGAGAATAAGAAAGTCTGGCTAACTCAAAAGAGTTATGTTGAGAGTGCGTCACTTCAATATGTAGAATGTCAAACCAGTTGTTGCCCCCTTTTCTTCGGGAATAAAGTTGTCTTCAGTATAGTGCCCTAGTACAGAAGTAGAGAAGGCAAAGATGTCTCGAGTACCATACTTATTAGCAGTAGAGAGCCTAATGTTTTCCATGGTAAGCCCTAGACCAGACATTGCCCAAGCAGTGAGAGAGGTCAGTAAGTACATGGCAAATCTTAGAAGAGATCATTGGAATGCTGTGAAGTGGATCCTTCGATACTTGAAAGGTACTTCTCATGCAATAATTTATTATAATGGTAAAAATTGTGGATTGGTTGGATTTGTATATGCAGATTTTGCAGGAGACCGTGATAATAGAAGATCTACCAAGGGTTATGTGTTCTCTTTAGCCGGTGGTGCCATGAGCTGGATGTCTAAACGACAAAGTGTGGTTGCTTTATCAACCACATAAGCTGAGTACATGATATTAACACAAGCATGCAAAGAAGCTATATGGTTGAAGAGGTTACTCAAAGAATTTTGAGTGCGACAGGATACAGTGACTATTTATTATGAAAGATAGAGTGTTTTCTATATGTAAGCTTATAGAATCGGGCTGTGGTTCTAAATATTATTTGCTAGTAGAGGAGTTGCTGATCGTCTCCCGTGGTTTGTTTCTAGAGGAGGATTTCCTACGTAAATCCGATGTGTTCTTTTCTTGTTTTTTTCACTTCATTTCTTAGTAGTTTATATTAGATTTATTTTTATGTTTCGGGTCGCTGTTTCTCGCTTATTCATTTGGTAGAGGTAATGGTTATTATAATCGCATGCCTATGTTTTGGTAATGCTAGTGATCATCTTTATTTCTAATAAGATTAAACACTACATTACGCTTCAAAGGGAATTGACATTCATGCTTTTAATAATAGATGTCTGCAGTGTGGTTTTCTTGTCTCCTATTGTAAGACACTTTGTGACAGAAACCATGCTCAAGATTCATCTTAAGTAGCAATGGCCTATGCCCTAGAGTCTACATGATGTAAAGATGATTTTTATATTGCAAAGCAAGCTAACATGTGTTTTTGAAAATTGATTACAGTCAGAAATGTTGCCCTTTTTGGTAGATTCTTAGAATTAGCAGAAATCTTGTATCAAAGATATTTATCTCCAATACAAAAGTGCAGACAACATAACCTTAATTATTTACTGTAGATCGAGATCTCTAGTGCCTGATTACATATAACTTGGTAAGTGATAGATGACTCATTTTTAGGTGGTTACTAGTTACCCACGAGAGCTTTAGACTCTTTTGTAAGGGCAAATTAGGTTCTTAATTGCATGTAAATAATAGATGCTGTCTAGTTTTATAAATTGGTACTCTCTTTTTATATTTTTGTATTTTCTTAGCTTCTAAGTCCAAGTTGATATGTCATTTTAAAAATGAAATTGTCAGCTTGTGAAGCAATTTATTTTCATTAATCCATTTGAACAGGTAAAAGCATCATTATTTGCAGCTGGTTGCTTTTGCAAGTTATCAGAAGACTTTGCCTGCATTGTCCTGGGGATGCTGATTAATATAGTAACTTCACAAGCAGCATCCACTTCTGTGAAGCAGGTTGCTGCACGCACATTTTCCAAAATGGGATGCTCATCTAAAGTTATAAGCAGAGCTTACAAGGTGCTACATCCTACTGTTTCTTTGTCATATTTCTTTGTTGTCATGTATGTGTACAAAAACACAAAGGAAATGACCTGTTGAAAGCTCTAAGCTATTGCCAAAACTTGGTCTTTTAACATTTTTACATGCATAACTTCAGTATTTTTTTAAATATCTAATAAAATAGTAAATAAAATCTCTATTAATACCTTTTGGCTTTAAAGTGTGGAAAAATTATCTAAATTAATGGCAAAAGAGTGAAAAGGCTGCTTACATTCTATAGTACGCAGATTTCTAACATAAGCGCAGTTTGGAGATGACAAAGGCCTCAAAGTCAATACAAATGCACATTCAAAGTATAATGTGGTTGTAAATTTGAAGTTTTCTTGCATTTTTCTTATTTTGTTGGAATTTGTTAAATTTGAAGGCAAATAGCTTGCTATTAAAGGCATAATCCAAGGTACAAGGCATGGTCATGTGGACTTGGTATCATCCTATGCTTTGCTGGCAATAGTTAGTCTCTAATTTTCCTGTACTTTTGACAACGTATCCCATAATAGGCCGGTAAGAAGTTCGTGCTGGGCTCATTAAATGAAGAACTTGTAGCTGAGATGCTATTGTCACTTACAAAACTCTCGTTGAAGTCTGTACTTCTGATTCATGAACAGGTACAGTTCTCTTCATCCCGTAATCATTCAGGATTTGTGTGACGTTTTCTTCACATTATTATATTGTGTGCATGTGGTATAGGAAAATGAGACTTTGCTGATTGAGTGACAGTAAACATCTCAAATATATCTGTTTCTTCTTGTTCTAAGTTGCTACATTACATGCTATTATGTTATGGACGAGCTATTTGTAGTAGTGTATTTTTCAGAATGTATCCTCTCTCCATCTCTTTTCCCCCATTTTCCTTTTATTGTTGTGGAAAAGGTTTGAGCAATACCTGTCAAGACATTCTTCTTGGCAAATGATTTTATTAGCTTGGTTTTCTGGATGCAGATAGACTTGCTGTTATCATTTATTCACAGCAAATCAGTTTCTCTCGTACCCACTGGACTACTATGTTTGCATGCCCTGTCAAAAATAGTCCTTGATGCTGCTGCTTGTGTGAACATATTCACTGCACTTTCTAGACTGCTAGATGATGTCGACTTTTCTTTGGATTCACAATGTGAGGGCCTGCGGATTTTGAGCAAGGTGATTGCTGTTTTGCTTCAATTCTCAATTATATTTAACAAGATCATGACAATTGTAGTATCAAGTTGCATGATTTTCTTTAATTATTGACATGCATAGTTTTGTCATCATTATTTTTCATTGTTATATGTTGTTTCCCACCTAAGTGCAGTGAACTGCTTAAATCCTGTTACACCATTTCTGCTGATCTTGGATTATGTTCTCAGCAAAGCCTAAGTATTTGTATATCTTTTCTAATGAACTCTAGCCATGTTCTTTTTAGCCATTCTTTTGCTTTCTTATGGGCTTAGATAAACTTACTACCCCTAGAGGCCTTTGTTTTTGTCACATTTTTGTTATCCTTGATTATATTCATTGGAAAATTTGCAGATATGTCCTGCTCTACCGAGTCTTCTTGAAGTGGACAGGCAGCAATTCCTCAAGCTCGTTTTAGTTGTTGAGATTGCTGCCCAATCTCCTATCTTTTCAAAGAAATCCTTGGCGCTCTGTCTGCTTGTAGATATATCATGCATCCTCAAAAGGGTGCAAAGTGGTCATTGGGCTGACAGCCTAGAACAGTTGACAGCATCATGCATACACCTCCCAGACAGTTTCCCAGACATGAATTTCAAGTCAGATGGAAATGAAATGGCACCCTTCCCATGGCGTGTTACCCTTTTAGTTATAGATCACATCACCTCACTGGCAAAGCGTCTAAATGGTAGCTCCCAGGTAGAAGGATCCGTGCATATTCTGACTCAAAATCCTGATATTACCATCCTCTTTGAAGTGAAGCAAGAACTTGTAAGCTTATTCCACCTTCTTCTTCGTCTGGTTGGAGAATATCCTACATTGGGCCCCATGATACTGGATAAAGTAAGGTTGTTTTTAGAACAACTGGCAAATGTGCACGCTGTTTTCAACATTGAAGCTGATGTTGCTGATAGAGATGTCTCCAACATGGATATAGATTCTGAAAAATCAAGATTGTCTTGCAAAGAGCAGGAATTTTCTGCCTCAGACCTTATACTGTGCATTTGCAAGTTTCTGGGTGCTTTCCTGGAAATACTTGATGAAGCTAGTGCAATTTCCTGTGAAATCTATAATCTGGTGAAGTTTCTGGTTGAAGGCATTCAACAAACTGATCTCTTTTACCACAACATGGCCATGCTTTACTCTCTTCTCTTGAATTCTAGTCTCATGTGGCATTCCTTACGAATTGAGAATGGCATGACTGGCAATACCAGCAAAAATTTGTATGAGGTAGGGTTAGTTTCTTGCTCAAGCAAATCTCTTGATGATTTTTGGGTTGATCATGAATTGATGATACTTGAATTCACAAGGAAGATGATAGCAGAAAGCAAACATTGGGCTGTTTACAAGGCTGGAAAGAATGCTGCATGTCAGGATGCATGGTTTGCAGCTTTGTTTGCATTTAAGATATTAAAAAATCAACTGAAATCTGAACGCTATCAATACTGGTTGGAGTCTCTGTCTTACTTTGCTGGTGCTGAGAGTGAAATGCAGCTGCTGCTCTTTCCAAGGCAAGGGATCCGGCTAGTCAATGGACTGCAGGTGGATGGTGATGGTGGTTTAATCAAGGTTGGCCAAGGTGATATCCAGGATGTTGATTTCCATGCCTTTAAATTGAAGGTTTACAGTGCTTGTCACAAAATTTTCAATTCTGAAAAACTGTTGATTGGTGTTGCAAATGTTGATCAACCCATGTATTTTCAAAGGTGGTTTTTGAGTCTTAGAACTAAAGTTCTTGAAGCTATGATAGAAATACTTGAACTTTTGAGTCATGACAGTGATAAAATCTCAGAGGGTGGGCAGATTGAAGAAAGCATCTCAAATGCCAAAAATATGCATTCATTGGTGTACCATTTTACTCGCCTCTCTTTCCGGCTGAAAAAATTGGCAAGAGAGTTTGATCTTCTCGCCACATCTTTCATGGACATTGACCACCAAAGCTACAGAAGCATATCGAGACTCGCACTTAACTGTTCATTACTGGCCTTTTGTAGCTTCTTTGCTTTATTCTTTCCAAACCAAACTGCTTCCAAAAACATCATAAGCGATCTTCTGGAAAAGTCAGAGAAGTGTTCCTTCTCAATGCTGATAGAGGATCTGATTGAGCGGCTGTGGCATATAGACAGCAAGACCACTACAGGTCTCCAGCTCTTCTTGAGAAGTATGGGTGAACCAAGTGGTTACTTTCAGTCAAGAACGCAGATTTCTAACTGTGGCTGTAGAGACAGAGATAGTTTGATGGTTTGTAGAATTGCTGTTGCAGCTGTTATCAGTCTGCAAGAAGAGGCAAAGACGGTGCAAAATATCAAGGATCAATGGCATCTTTTCAAATCAGGGTTTCAACTTCTTTCTGACATTGTGAAGAAATGGGTTTACATACCTTTTTTTGTGCCTCGATTTTTCTTTAGAGTAAGGTATGCCTTCTAACTGAACACTCTCTTAGTTATCAGTGCAGATATTTGATCTCTTTGTGAGGATTGTTTGGTGAAAGGGCGCAAAAAAGCAGAGGGAGGTGTGAAGAGAATAAAGTAGCTTGTTCGTATGCAATTGGGATCAAGAATTGTGCAAGTTAGCAGGGAGTCTGTTGATGTGGAAGGACATAAGAGAGCAGGAGGAAATGCATAAAAAAACGGAGGAAGGTGAAAAGATTGATTCCTTGATATGTGACAGGGATCGAGAATTGTTCAAGTTAGGAGTGAGTTTCATGAAGTGGAAGGATGTAAGACAATCATTGGTGGTTTGATCGTGTACAACAGAGACCAAGAATCGTGCAGTTTAGAACTGAGTTTATATAAGTGGAAGGACAGAGAGAGCAAGAGGAATGTTCAAAGAACATAGCTGGTTTGGTCATATGCAACAGTGACCAAGAATTGTACCATTTAGGAGTGTGTTTGTTTAGGTGGAAGCACATAAGAGAGCAAGAGGAAGGTTAAGAAAGCATGGACATAGATTATACAACATGTAGAAATACCATGTATAAATACGTGGACTAAGAGTGGACATGACCCTAAATAGAAAGGAATGATTTCATAGGATTCATGCATTTGACACTGCTTAGGCGGAAAAAAACTTATCATCCATTGCCCTGGATGGAAAAGAATGATGTGATAGGATTCATGCATTTGACACCACTTAGGTGGAAAATCGCTTATCATCCAAATGGTGTGATCTTTTGGGTTATGGCACATTTAAGAAGTGTTCCTCTAGTGGAATGGTTAAGATGAACCACAAATGTGTGTCATTCATGCTTCATGTGGGCTGTAGACAAATCCACTGATGCCCTAAGACATTTCATATCAAGAGCCCGTGTGTTTCAGTTCAGACCTTCAATGCTTGAAGTTATGAATGCAATCAGCAATTTGTTATTGTTATCTTGGAGTTTCTGCATTTTTGTCAACTGGTTAAAATATCAATAAGAAAAAAATTGGACCGATTGTGGTCATCTTCATTTCCTTATTTTCTTGGCACAATTGTGTTGTTATGTCATTTTATGAGCTGTTCTTTTTCAACCATGTAAATCCATCTAATCTTTATTTATTTTCTATCAGGCCTTGTGCTGGTGCTGAGCTGTTTGCCTTCAGTGCAGATACACATAACTCAGATAAAATCTCCATCTCTCGAGGCTCCCACCTTTCTTTGAATCTCTGCATCCAAATAAAAAACGCATCTCCCAATCGTCAAGTTAGTGTTTCTAAACTCTATGGAATCCTTGTTGTCAAGGAATCAGACAGACAATGCACAGGATTTGTAGAAACCAAGGAACAAAGACTATGGGGGTATCAGATTCCAGACACTCAAGAAATGGTGGATTTGAATGAAGAGTTGCTGCTTTATATGAGAAGTGAAGGTCAAACAATGCACCACAGAATTGGTGGTGGCAAGGGGGTGGCGAAGGCTTTTGTGGGTTTTGAAGCCAATGAGAGAGGGCAGGGGTTCTCCACATGCTTGCTTGACTTATCCAATTTTGAAGGGGGTTACTACCAAATCACATGGCAGAGCTGTTGCGTTGACAGTAGGGGTTCTTACTGGAGTTTATTACCTCTGAATGCTCGCCCAGTGTTTTGCATTAAGTAACCTTCTGTTGTTGTTTGATCATCCACGGCGGTAGCATCTTCTGTTTTAGCATGCTTTTGTGTCCGGAAGAGTACCCCAAATTGGCGCTTGCTTGAATGCCAGCCAATTCGCTTGGCTTTTGGGCTTGCCAAGCATGATGGTTGGCTCAAAGTAATTATAAAATGGAATGCCGGTCAACAGTTTTGCCCGCACCACGTTGGTGCTCTGTGTGCATGTGGCATATAATTCAGGGAATATGGCAGAGGAGATCCTTTCACGGATTGCTGTCTGTGGCATGCAGTATATAATTGGGATGTAAGCTTCTCATTTGGCAGGTTGCAAGGCTTTAGTAAGGAGAGGTTGGCTGAAGTGACTGAGCAGTTGTGAAGCGCCATGTGATATTGGAGTTGGGTCCGGACCTGTTACAAGATGATGAAAGACTATTTAAAGCAAGGAAAGCCAAACGGAGTTTCATCTGTTTAGCTTGTGGTGTCAGTGGTGACCCACTATTGATTCTTGGGGTTGGATCGAAATTTGATTTCTTGGGCTTGATTATAATCTTATAGAGAGAGAGAGAGAGAGAGAGAGAGAGAGAGAGAGAGAGAGAGAGAGAGAGAGAGAGAGATGTTGTTAAGAGTTAGGAGGTGAGCTACGAGGTGGGAGTTCTACTGGAATTTATAGGGAACTAGTGTGAGGCACATTTAACGGCGTTTGGTTGCCCATGACATTTCCACTCGCAGGCTTACGGCATGTGGTTATCCATGCCTTTCTACATGCCATGAATGTTAGACCCAGTCCTTCCCATCAGATCAAGGGCATAGAATCAAATGGGTGATTATTTTCATTTGCGTGAAGTCTGATAAATTAGGAATTTAGGCCTACGGTGTGACCACTATTCCAAATGGGCTATTCTTTAAAAAAAAAATCCAAATAGGACAATTCTATAGATGTATATTCACTTTGAAATGAGATGAATTTTGTTGCACACTTAAATTTTCTATTAAGATATATATATATATATATAGTGATGTAATAACCCATTTCAAGTATCACTTATAATGTAAGTTTTGTGATGCACATGATCACGTCTCACGCATGGCATGATATTTACTTGGGTTTCACTGCTGGGGCCAGTTTTGGTATTCGAGTGACCATTCCCAAGTCGCTTCTTCATCCCACGTTTCACTAAAGTGGGTCCCAAAACATACTGATACAAGGAGAGATGATATCTTAGAAAGGGTCAAGTGATTTAACTTACATATTCCGAGATGGAGTGATGCATGATATGCAGGCTCTTAGAAATTAATCAAAAATTGCAAGAGAAATACAACAATTCTCTAGTTGACTATGTATCTCATACAAATACTTGTAATATCCTTAACTCTAGCTAATGTTTGGGCCCACCAGATCTCGTTGGCGTGTAGAGTCCGCATAATTTTGCCCATTTAGGCCTACTCTTCTGACTCAAAAGATGTCTCACAACAACTTGTTATAGTTTATATTCAAACTTCTGATCTCAAGTAATATTGGTTTTGAAACCAACTCTAATACCAGTTGAAAATGAAAAAAAAAATCATAAGAAACCATTTTTCCACAAACATCTGTCCACGAAGTAGAGCTTAGGGTAGCAACCGGTTTTATCTTCCAGAGATTGAATATACATTCAGCCTGTTAGACTAAGAGCGTGTTTGGTTTAATGTAAAAGAGAATAAAATGATTAAGGAAAAACGTAGCATCCATGAGAGGATATAAAAAGACACCTCCCAATCTGCGTACTAATTTTTGAATAAAATCCAAGCTGAAATTGGCATATTCAAAGGCCTCCTACTCACAACTTTAGACCACGCTTTGAGCTTTATAATCTATTGTAGACAAAATATCGCTTTCTCGTTACTTCATCTCATTATTTAAATTTTAAATTATTAAGGTCAGGTGCGTAACCATCAATTTTTTTTTATGCTGGATAAAATCATTCATCGCATAAGACAGAGCCTAAGATAAAATTAAGACGATCACAACATTGAGGCGTCACGTCTCTCGGACTCTAATTGAGAAGAGGAGAGAATGAACATCGAGAAGAAGTCAAAAGAAAAGATTGCGCAAAGTTGAAAAACAATGAAGAGGCAGTTGAAGAGCTGCAGAGAATTAAAGAGTTTCATATAATAAATACCATGAAAGAGAGTGATGGATGGCATGGGCGAAGTTGAAATTAAATTGTGCGGCTGAATATGGACATTGGATGAATAGAAGTCCCTGTCAATTGACTAGGATAGATGTCGCTGTTATGTGACTATCTCAACAAATGAATGGTATAATTTCATTGGATCATTCAAAAAAGAAAAAAGAAAAGAAAGCAAAGTCCAAACAAGGATTACATCAATCGGAGATTAATGAGCATTTTCAGCCCATCTTATCATGCAGGATTTTGAATCCCTATGCGAGCGCATGTTGTGCATATTCATGTATACTTAATCATTAATTACCATCGTATTTTGTGCGACATGTTGCATTAGCCATGAAATGCCCTGATATTGTTTACACCCAAATCTCTCCTCGACAAATGATGCAACCTTGGGTATAAGTCGGGGCAGGTTCCACCTAAGCCTAGCTACCCAAAACCCATATTTTAGGCAGGGACCAGCACCTACTTCAGGTTAAGGGTGGGAAGGGAGTCAGGCAACCTGCTCGAATCTAAACCCATACTCCTTCATTAAAAATAAATAAAAATAAAAAATATGTCTCAGTAATGATGGTCTATATTTGTATAAACACAAAATCTTTTACTGCTTGAGATAAAGATAAGAAAATTCTTAGATGTAATCAAAAGATACCACATACAGCATATACCAAAAATATTTAAAACTATACCTCAAAGTTAGTTGAAAGCAGCCGCTAGTATATATATGCACGGTCTCTCAAATTTAGATTGTTTATCTCATGAGTAACATTGTTTAGAACAACCTGTACATAGAAATAGGACTTGTAGAAAATTCTTTAATTGATGAAAATAAATCCAAATGAACAATGTAATAAAAATATTCTAGAATAAATTAGGATCCTATGAAACCAAGATTATGACCAAACCACTAATCATGAGATGGCCCCACCTTCCAATTCTGTTATTTTTTTTTCTTTTTTTCAAAGAATTTTGACTTTATTCAACAAAGGGATGAACTGTTTGGATGACTAGTAGTCATTTGACAAAGCATGATAATATTACTGAAGGCAATTAAAAAAATAATGAAGAAACATGCGAGATATAGACAAAACATGCTTTTACTTTTAAAAAAAGGTCATCCAACTCAAACCCGAAATCAACCTGCACGTGTACGGTTAGGGTTAGGGTTATGGTTGAAAAATTGTTATAAAAGTGAGGGTTAGGGTTAGGATTAAGAAAATATTATAAAAATGAGAATTGAGGCTGGGCAAGCTAAAACCCACACCGAACTTGCTCGACTTACACTCCTAATGCAACTGAAGTCAATGTAGTTTTCATTGAAATAAAAAGGAAACAAAATTCCAACCCAAATGGAATTGTAAAGACGTATATCATTAACAATACTTAAGGATAAAGATAAAATAAACAATTGTTGATTTGAAAGATAAATAATGATGAATAAATTAAAAGTACAATAGTTAAGAATCAAAATTTCAATTTTAGCAAAAGCTTTCACTTTCCACCCAACCAAAGATGCCATCTTTCATGTCAATAATCCCTTGCCGTTGCAACTTTTAATCCCATGCAAGTGCACATTGCAGTGTATTAGTTGACCATGAAATCCTTATGATAGTTTCAATAGATTGGCTTTCTTTCACCAATTGCCGCTACATTTCTTTAATAGCTCGAAATACTAAAGCGCGATATAAACCATCATCACCGCTTACTCAAATGCCGCCAATAGAACATTTATCCATCTATTAAGGGCCTATTTGGCCTGGCGTTTTGGGAGTGTAAACGCGCTTTTTGCAGCCAAAACGCGATTCTACAGTGTTTGGCTGAAATATGAAAACGCGCTTTTCAAACCGTAAAAGCCGGAATATGGCTTTTACATGGAAGCTCGGATTTGGAGCTTTTCCAAAAGCTCTACATGCAAACGCGCTTCCTGTAAGTGCTTAAAAAATACCGCCAGGCCAAATAGGCCCTAACTCTACCTCATCTTATCCCTCGCATCAAAATCAGATTGATCTCAAAAACCCAAGTTTTCCGAGCAACGACGTTCTACCACAAAACAACCTATCTTGGGTTCAACAGAACTTTTGTCTGTTGCAAAAAGTTCCAAGATGACTTTTTTCAACCTACAGAGGCAGATCAGACTAATGTATTGGCCAGCTAGCACGTAGACGTCATGTTGGGATCTATTAAAAAATCACAATAAAGAGATGGTGATAGCATTCATGTTTGTGTCTTAAAGAAAATAATGATCTTTTATCCCTTCGTCTATTTTTGGCATAATGGTTGTTTAGGAGTAAAAAAAGGACATGCAAAACAAAGAAAAAGGTCAGAGAAAGCTGGGACACTTGGGATGCTAAAATCAGTATCAACCTCCTCCCTTGTGGATTTGGGTGGAGGAGAAGAAGGTCGAAAGTGCATCGGGAACAAGCGGGTTTGATCCTTTCAAGAATAGCGGCCATTGTTGGTTCCTCTAGGAGTACCTACATGGGCATAAAAAAAAAATAAAAAATAAAAGTCAAGTTTATATATTAGGGGGTGTAGCAAGCAGGTTGACATGAATTCAGTTGGTTGGGGCAGCTTTGGATTCGGATTGCCTCTGCTATGCAATCGGGATCTGGACCATGGTTGTTTTGGTTGTTGCTAAGAATATGGCAAGCGGGCAATGTTTGTGGTTTGCATGAGTTTAAAAGCTGGGTTGCTTAAACCCTGTTTACCTTCCGTAAAGCTTATCGCGATCCATAAGCAGGAAGAAAGAATTTGGTAGGGTGGAAAGCTATCCAAGAAAGGACAAATCAGTGTGATTTCTGAGGTAAGCAGATTTGCAGTTTTATTTGTGGCGGCTTGATGAGGATGTGCGATATTTAAATTCAGATTCAAACTCAATTCTTAGGTTATTAACTGCTCTCTTGGATAATCCCATATATCAATCTTGCAACATCATGAATCATGCCCAGCTTGTTCCATTTTATTGAAACCAAGGCCATCTCATTTGTTATCTCCAAAAATATTCTTATTAATTTATATAATTATAAAATATATATTTAATCATTTATATAATTATAAAATATGTATTAATCATTTAGAGAATTCATATGACATAATGTAAACCATCTACAATTACAAAATTATTTCAACGGGAATAATATTTTCCTTCCCGGCCAATTCTTGGATTTTTTAAGGAAGGTTGCCAAGTTGACTAAAGATAAACAAAAACAGAGAGAGAGAGAGAGAGAGAGAGAGAGAGAGAGAGAGAGAGAGAGAGAGAGAGAGAGAGAGAGAGAGAGAGAGAGAGGACATGTGAAAGTTAAATATTGTACTAATTTGACTAAGATGGAGAAATTAAGAGATAATAAATTATAAGTTTTCAAGAGTAGACTTTTTTGAGCAAAGCACATAAGTAAGAGTTATACATGTACTTAAAGCGTTTGCTATATATTTCGTAAAAGACGTAACTTGAGGAGAAAATTAAAATTATTTGAGATTAATCATGAAAGTGCTGAAATTTTCGTCCTCATAAATGTGGGCCACGTGTCTGTAATCAATCAGGAATATGCTACAAAGAATTCTTCTGATATGTATGGATGAAATACTTCAATATTTAGATGAACTAATGATCTAAATGATCTTAATTTAATATATTTGCAGTTAATGTAGAGCATGTAGACATATGATGGAAATGATATTTAGTAAATGATGATGGTTATGTCGTGTATTGCTTGCCTGACAATTGACAGGACATATTATTGTGTTGACAGCTGATCACTCTCTCATTAGATATATACGGGACGGTTGAAGCGAGACAAAACTGCTGGTTGCACTGTTTTGCCTCGTGAAATCATCTTCAGCATCCTATGTAAGCTCCCCGTGGAGTCTCTTTTTCGGTTCAAGTTTGTATGCAAGTTATGGTGCAACTTGATTTCAACTTCATCCACCACCTTCCATCTTATTCCATTCTCGTAATTCGTCTGTGGGGAGATACCAGTTGTGGCTGTCAGCGGATGATGAGGGGAAGAAGGCGCGTGCTATTCCAATGCCATCACGCCTGCGGGGAAAACTCAGCATAGTTGGCTCATGCAATGGTTCCTTGTGTATCATAACCCGGAAGGACATCATAGTATGTAATCCGCTCACCAAAGAATGCATTGTGCTTCCAAAAATAGAGTCTAGTTGCGGCCGTAGATTTAGCTGTGGCAATGTTTCGAATGGAAGATGTTTCAAAATTTTGCAAGTGGGATTTGGGTTTCATCAACCGTCCATGGAGCTCAAAGTGGTGCGGATGAGTAAAGAGCATAGGGCGGTGAGGAAAACATGCATGATCTTGCGTTCTCATTGTATGATATGTGAGGTTATAACGCTGGGCAGCAAGGGTGTAGAGTAAGCTGAGTCTCCCCTTCTATGCTGATAATGTCTCCCTTTGATGACTTCTACGGAATGGGGTCAACATTGTATATGGACCGTGAAATGTATTGGCTCGCTCCGGAAATTAACAGTATTTCCCAGTACCGGAGAATCCTATCCTTGGACATTGGAAGTGAGAAATTTCTATTGATGTCCTGGCCACCGCTGTATGCAGCAGACTCTAAAGATGAATATGAGTATTGGGTTCCAGAGGTTTGGGACGGTCACTTAGCACTTGTAGAAATCATCAAGAAGAGAGGATGTTGCTTGAGGAGGATAAGGTTTTTGATGGACAAGGTGAAAAACGTTTGGACCCAGAAATATTCCATCGATTTGGGTTGTTTAACGAACGATAAGCAACCAATTTTGGACTCATCCATTTGAGGCCGTGCAGTGCTAATTAGGGATCTGATGCGCATTTGTTTGAAATTTAAGCTCATTGAATTAGATGTAGAAACAAAGGATGGAAACTGCTCAACTGCCTTTGAATTTCGCATTCGATGCATCGAGTTTGGACAGGAAATCCCAAGACGACGTTATGGAATGAGGGGCAGTGGTTGGTAGTATAGAGGAAGTACGTAAGGTGGTAGTTTTTGGTATTCTTACAGAACCAAAGGGGAATGATTTTGATTGTTAAAGCTGCTGACAAGTGCATGCATTTAAGCGTGGTGTCATTGCAGGGACGGTTTACCTTTTGTATTTTCAGAAATGCTGCAGTAAACCTTCTTATCCTGGAGTAATTTCCAAAATGCTATGGTATCTCTAACATGCTATCGTGTGCGTACATAGGTTTGAAGAAATTTCATGTCATATATGTGATAATTTAGAACTCACTTATTTTATCGTCATATCTATCTTATTTTATCATCATTATTTGTATGGCCCACATCTCAAAATTTGGCTTTGCTCAATTTGTTCATATACTAAATTTAATTACAATTCTTGGATTATATTCTTAAATATTTAGTAAATGAAATATCATTTCCAATTTTGAATTATTTAGAACGTTTTAAGTAAAACGTCCACAAAATCCACAATTTATCCATGGAGATTCATTCATTTTGGAAGAAAATATGAGATTCTGTTTGATTTCGATGTAGAGAGGTTAATGCCCCTACAAGTAATTAAGAATTTTTCCTTAATCTAAAGATTATTGGAGCATTTGTGAAAATACAAAATGTGCTAGTTGATCTTACTTATTCCATCGATTTGGGTTTATGTATATCACATTATGAAAGTTAAGTATATTATTTTTCAATGGGCCTGAAATTATGTCACTACTATCCCACATAATAATTTTTGAAATCTCTTTAATAATAAATAATAATAATAATAATAATATTTTAGTTTTAAAATTTATTTAAAACTAACATTATCAACTTTCATAACAGAAGCACATTAAAAAAAGGGGTGGAGATCACCATCAGGGGGCCAATTTGAATGTATGCAGTGTTGATGGGTTTTGAATTTACCTGCAGATAAACATTTAAGTGTCATAGTTTGTTTCAAATGAAAATTTCAAAAAGACTGGTAAAGAAAATCAAGATTGACTTGCTCAACCAGTACTATATGCATTAGTTATGAGATAAGATCATGTAGTAAGATATCTTAGCTCTGTGTGGGTTGACTAGTCTGCTGTTTGCTCTTATAATGTTTTAAATCTACAGTGGCAGCTATGATTATAGAAGGCAAGGCTAGCTTTGTGTTTTATGATGCGTGATGCTCTTCTTCTTCAAAATACCTCATTCATTTACATTTATTCTCCTTCCTATTTTGTTTCGTTCAACCCGCTGTAATGTAAATTTTAATATACTTTGATGCACAATACAGACGAAAACCATAGTCACTTAACTAATGATTATTGGGAAACAGATATGACTTTCATTCCCTTTTACTTTCCTGCCTTAGTGTGGCAAATACATTCTATTCTACTTCCTCCTTTATTTATTTTATTTATTTATTTTCGAAGTCTATTAATGTCAATCTCCAATGGGGCATGAGACAGCTAGAAACTCATGAGGAGAACATTTCAGATCCCCTTTTTGCTACAAATAGCAATCAGGTGCTAATTTGTCCATTTGCATTTCCATTACCCTATCTGATTGTGTACATCACAAGTTGACATATAATTCCCAATTCATCATTTTCTGATTTTGGGCTTTATGCTACTGTCTAACCCTTCCGTTTACCATTTCTATTTTAATACATTTGGAAAAATTCAAGTCACGGAATCGACAGCTAAGGGAAGAGATGACGTTTTAGCTTGTTCCCTTGATTGGGCCCCCATTTCACGTGAACAACGCATGTCGCGGCTCCTACTAGGTTCTCTAAATCCCTTTCAAGTGTTTCTCCATCCATGGTTTAGATGTCTATCATTGCATCTCTTGTTTCAAATTGCAATGAGGCTGTTCATCTGATTCACATGAATGGCAGCAATGGCAGTTACTACATTCTGCAGTGACTTGAATTTCTTCTCCAGTTGAGAAATTTGGACCCTAAACTGATTGTCCCAAATCTCTTCTCAAAACCAACCAAATCCACTGTTGTAAGGTCGACAGTTGCAATTCGCAGATAAGGACTTATACCGATTTCTCTGTTAGAATTCTTCTAGTTTGGGATTTTTTCCAGCGCTATTGATGTTTCCTCTTTTCTTCTTTTCTGTGTCTTTTGGTTTGCTTCTTTTGTTTTTTCTTTGCTACGTATATACCCAGCATGAGTAACGGAGCTGTGAAATATTCTGTTGCATTATCCATGGGGTGAAGACGCTGCCACCTAGCAACTGAAGTGTTGCCAGCGGGCAGCTCTTTGGGTCATCAATTCCCATACTTTGCCTGAGATTTACTCATATTAGACCAGCTTCTGAACGTCTGCTAATTACTTAGATGTTTTGATCTGTTTTAAGATTCTCTCAAGTCTTCAAAATCCAATGGATTAACTGAAAAACCTTTCCAAAGAACTCTGGGTTTTGGCATTCCATTTTCTCCAATAACATTGTTCACTCAACCGTTCATTATAAATAAAATTCATGGGTCATTCTCTCTTATTTCTTACCAAATTTTCCAGTTAATCAGGTTAGGTTTTCATAAAATTGAATGGTCCTGACCAAATCTAATAATGCCCTTTTCCAATCTCAACTCCCAGTTTGATTCAATTGTCAATTTCCATACATCTAACCACTAATTTTAAATAAAATTTTAGGATGACCTTCCCCCCATTCTTCGTTTATCATCATCTAAATTTTAAAATAACCTAATTAATCCCATAATCAAGTTGAACGGTCTCGATGGATCTTCGTCTTCTTTTCTTAACTTTACCATTTGTCTAGTCATCTTATGCCCTATAATTTCCTAAAATTAAATTTTTTTTTTCATGAAATCCGTATTCTCATTCGAGCCAAAAGATAAAAAAACGATTCAGTTCCCGTCAACTGCATATTTTTTGGATATTAATTCCATTGGGAGGCTTGAAGTTGCCAGTAACCTGATTTAAGGTTGAAAAATTAAATAAGCATATCCTCATCGATAGTGTATATGAGTGTTAGATTATACAATGGGAAGGGTTTAAGCATCCACCTTATCTCAAGAATTGTTGGGTCTCAAATAGACATGTTATCTAGAGTCGAACTGACTTGACTTGATTCACCTTTTTATGAGTGGCAGAGTCGGATTTTAGGCATTTCATTTCAATAAGCATATTCAAAACGGATCATAGTCATCTGCTAAAGGTCATGCCAGAAAATTGAATCGGTGAAATAATGGAGCCAAGTCGTATATCTAAACACACACTTAAGACCCAACATACTCAATCCTCATTGCAGGAAGGCTTTAAAGAAGAATAATCTTTAATTCTTAAAAAATAGACAGCACCCCCTACCACGGAGTTGGAAGATTATTGCCTCTCCTTGCCTTCCTGCTGCGCCTCGTTCGCTACATGGCTTTGACCTTCTCCCTGTCAAGTGTGGGTGAAGAATGGCAACTTTCTAACTTACAGAAGCTGGATGTGCAATTGCAAGATGATGATAACCAATGTTATCAAAACCAGACCAGTAATTGAACTGGCCACCCGGTTAGACAGTTCAATTGAACTAGTTCGAACCCGTGACGTCTGCATAATATAATTATGATGTCATAAAGTTCTAACAATTTTAAAAAATATAAATATTATAAAATTTTCGAAAAATATAAATATTATAAATTTTTGAATAATATAATAATTATATTATGCATGAAGCAATGGTTCTATAGCCCAAGCCATTAAGAAATAGGATATAATAATCAAAATAAAAAAGTATAAATGTATAATTATTACTCATGATTATGTAACTATGCAAGTAACAAAACAACAATAATATGGTTAAATAAACTGATCTTAAAATTTTGTAACACTCCATTGGTCTTTACTCTTCACAATTAACATCTATGCTCCTTTAAACTTTAAAACTTCAAATATATCTAAAACAAAATGATAAATAACTACAAAATGAAAAATCAATAATAGTAAGATAATTTTTTTCATACATAAATACCATTTTGAAGCATCAATTATGATTCATTAATCTATAAATATAACCAAATGGCATATCAAAACAATAGTCAAAGAAGTAACATCATCAAATTTTAAAGTTTACAATCATAAATCCACCACTTCATCAAAATTTTAAATTCAAAGCTACATATATTATCATAAAAAGGTCTCATATAATATTCAACATTGAATTCCAAAAGTTTCTTAATTTCCTTTTTAAGCTTCATCTTCTTCTTCCATAACCAAAGATCCTAGAAATACATACAAAAAAATGAATATTAGCAAATCATAAACTACTAAAATAGCAATAAAATTTATTTTTTATAAAATTAAAATAGAATACCAAAGCCTTCATCATCTCTTGTAAACTGCAAACTATTTGGTTGATCTATTTGAAGCCAATTATCAACATCTTCATTAGTAAATAAAGGAGACTCCTCTTTCACCACCCACTCTTCCATAACATCCATATCTTCTAAAGATATATAATCAAAATATTGCTTCTTTTTCTTCTTCTTACAAAAGCATATAGTAGACTTCAATTATAAACTTAAAACGTAAAGAAATCAATAGAAGTTATTTTTAGATTTGCCTATCCAACAATTGTAGATTGTTATCAACATATACAAGGTCACATAATCTTTGATGCTCTAAACGATTCTTCTTCTTAGTGTGTATACATTCAAAAACACTCCAATTACGTTTACATTCAGAAGAACTGCATATTTGGCTAAAAATTTTTGCCGCCAATTTCTGCAAATTTGGAGCGCAAGCTCCATAAATTTGCCACCAAATAGCTAAAAACAAAATAGATATACTAGATTAGTCATCTTACCCAAATTTATAATTAAAAAAAATAATCTAAATAATAATACCTGGAGCTAAGGAACAACGAGAAGCTATTACGGCTGGAATTCCAAAATCTTCATCTGCATATCTAAATTTATCCAGGTCTGAATTAATCTTCACTAACACATCAACATTACCTTGACATAGTCGATGAAGAGATTCATTAACCCCTTGCATTGTCAACACTCTTGTTTCATCATCCATATCATATTGAAATTATGGATTGAGCTAGTAGCTTGCTAAATGAAGAGGTCGACTAAGTTGATGGTCCCATCGAGAATCCACAATTGAGATGAAGGGTTCACTGTTCATCTTAAATTTCAAGAGTGTTTTCTTCACAGCATTCTTAGCTCTCCGCATGCTTTCTAAAATGTATCCCGTAGATGGCCTTTTATCACTATCTATCATTCTTAATACAAGAACAAGTGGCTCAAAGGCTTGCACAACTATCAAACATTTCTCCCAGAATGCAGTAGATAGAATCAAATCAAATAAAATAATGCCTTTTTATTTTTAACCCATTTGCTTTCAACCCATTCTTTACTTATCATCATAGCTCGCAATTGATTTTTACAACTCAACAAACTTTGAAGTACAAGAAAGTGAGTTGCAAGTCGAGTAATAGCTAGTCAAATAATTTCTTTCCCGTCTGTAAATTTTCTCATCAAATTCTTTAACATGATCAAACTTGGCAATATCTTCTAACATCAAATCCAGATAATGTGTTGCACATGGTGTCTATACATTATGTCGATATTGTTGATTCAACAAACAACCTGCAAGCTTGTAGTTGGTTGCATTATCAGTCATTACTTGGATAACATTTTCAGAACCAACTTCTTTTCACAATGCCAATAAACAGCTAAGCAAGCATGTTGCCAGTTTTTGCATGCTCAGAAGCATCAATGGATTTTAAAAATATAGTTCCCTTAGCACAATAAATTAAAAAATTTATTAAATTCATCTCCTTCTTATCTGTCCATCCATCAATCATAATTATACAACCAAACTCTTTCCACAATTTTTTGAAAGAATCAATGTATTCTTTCAACTCTTCAACACTTTTTTCGAGCAAAAAACCATGCAAATTATGAAAAGTAGGTGCTTTATATCCATAACCAATTGTCAATGCAGAATCAAACATAGCTTGAAAACATTGAGAATTTACAACATTAAATGGAATGCATGACTCATAAAACCAATTTGCAGCTTTTAGATGTGCTCTTTCAATGACATTTTTATCAGTCAGAGCACTTCTAATTGATGGTTGTTTGCCTCCTGCTAATCCCTTTATTTTTTTGGAATCACCTTTTGCATTTCTTTTCAAACTAGGACCCTTAGCATCATCATCAACATCCTCATTAACAGTTACAAATGATGAGAATGGGCTAGGTTTCAGAGTACACGGTTTTTTGGTATTTGTTGAAATAGTGCTTTCAATGTCCTCTTTTATCTCTAACAAAACCTTTGGTGGAACTTTCTTACAATGAGCAACATCACCCTTAACGTTAGCTAGATGATTTTTCACCCTGTGAATCCCTCCACTGAAAATCTTTCCACAATATAGACATTTATATATTTTTTTCTAACTCCGAAACATGATTCCACATAATATCAGTCCTTCCTCTTGTTGGTTAGGATTCTAATTCTATAGTACTAGCATGAACAAATTGAAAAGGAGGTGTTGCATTTGAACCCGATGGGGTAGATAGATTTTCAAGTGGGTTGAACATATTTTAAAAGCCTACAAGTAAAATTCACATAATTATTCAAAGGTTTAACCATTTAAGCATAAATAACAATCACATGTCAATTGATAATGTTAAAAAAATCATAAGCTTGAAAATCAGAAAACAATCAAGTATAGATTTAAAAATTGCAAAAAAAAAAAAACTTACCGCTACCTACCGGAGTTGAAGGATGCGCCGAAGTTGAAGAAGATGCCACTGCCGTTGATGTGGAAATGCCGGAGCTGAAGAAGACACAGACATCAGAGCTAGAAGGGACGTCGGAGACGCTGAAGCTGTCGCTGTCAACAATGGAGACGCCAGAGTAGGATGTGGGAGACGCCGGAGCTGGAAGGGACGTCGCTATCGTCGATGTCCACTGTTAACATTGATTGGAATGACTAGACAGCCTCCCCTATTTCTGTGAGGCGAGATGAGTGACAGGGAGAGAAAGAGGGAGGAGGGTTTCCGACGACGATGTTGGATCTAACGACCGGAGACGGAGAAGACACGAGAGGGAGGGGGGTTTCCGAGTCTCCGACGGCTAGATATCGAGTGCTTTGGTATGGGGTTTTGGATCCGATGACTGGAGACAGAGAGGGAGAGAGGGAGAGCCACCGGAGTACGAAACGGAGGGCCGAAGACACAATCACTGGAAGTCACTGACCGAGTTGCAACGCCGGCGCATCTTGACGAATTAGGGCACATAGGGGAGACTGGAGAGACTGAGAGTCGAGAGAGGAGACAAGATGTGGGAATTAGGGTAGGGAGAGAGTCGTTTTTTGCTTTTAACTTTTTACATTTTTTCTTTTTTCTTTTTTTTAATTTTCAAGTTTTCTTTTTTTATTTTAAGAACGACTCTATTTGATCTGATTCGTCCAGGTTTTTTGAATTGGCCCGGACCAACTTTAATTGACCCAGTATTTGGACCAAACCCAGTTGAACTGACCGGTCCAGTCCTATTCTGATAACACTGATGATAGCTAATTATCTCATTAGGGAGTCAGTCTGTCGCTTGCCATTGATTATAAGGGTTCACAACATGGCCAAGACACTGCCAAACTAAAACTCTTAAGTGAGATTAATGTTGAGTTTGTGATTTAGAACTCCAGAATCAGGTTCTTGATTTTCAAAAAACAAAAGAAAAAAATATGTTAACACCCCACACCCCCGCCCTACGCGTTTCGACCACGTCACAGTGGGACCGATGCAGAACACTATCATTTCCATTATTCTTAAGAAAAATCTTACCATATTCTCACAATTTCCCTAATTCTAAGAAAAATATCCTGCCTAAAATCCGATAGAGTCTGCCCTAAAATATATGCAATTATACTTGATATACATATATGAAATCAAATAAAATTTTATATTTCTATAATCAAATGACAACAATTATACCTATACACTCACACCCATACTAACAGCTCCGCCCAAGATTAAAACAGGATCATGATGGCAATACATTTCCTGGGATTAATACAAATCTATCTACAATATCATGAATAATTTACTATGACATGTCATTACATTTAGTTTACATTATTTGGAATAAAATACAATCATATATAATTACATAACGAGATTCCAATCCCAACATTCTAGCATACTATTAAAATATCTTCTACTCTTGCTCACCAATTCTAACCCATGATTGGAATTCTTTACCTATCCTGTCAGCTAAAAAAATAGATTAAGAAGGCGTAAGTCCGGGTAACTTTATAAGTAGACATGAATAATAAACAATAATCATAAATTATAATTAATACACATGTTCTAATCCAGAACATGAATCAAAATAACACAATTTAAATATGTCCAAGAGGCTCAGCTCCTCCTTAATCCAATGCAACACCCTACGCCCTTCAAGTGTATACAAATACAACCATAACTACAATATACTTTCATCTCATTCTGAGATGTATAATATAAAAATAAATATACCATGACACTCAATTCTTCATACTATCCATATACATTCTTATCACAAACTGGGATATTCCCTATCCCTTTCTTGTAGAAGACATCCATACACAAGGATGAGTATAACATGAGGTATTTTATATCTCCTTGATCATTTCAATCCAAGGGATACTCTCTATCCCTTGTTATATTCATACATACATACTATTTATGGGATAATTTATATCTCATTACATTCATACAATCACATACTCCCATTATCAACATACTCAACGAATATCCACTATTCCTCAATACACATATATTTACAAAATAGATAAACATTATTCTTAAGCAAGCACGAGATATCCATAATCCCTCATCCAAAACATATATGCCCAGAACAAATATAGGATAAACAATATCCCCATCCATTCATTCAAATCATACAAGGGATACCTACTTACCTCAGGCCTCAAGCTCCACCCATATTCCTAAAGCTCTGTCTTTTCATCATTCTCAGATCATCTTGTACAGGGTCACAATCCTATTTACTTAACCATTTGTAATTATATACTCAATACATTATATTAACATTTCTTTCATAGCCAATTTTAAATTATAATCATTAATAATATGATAAACATCAGTTAAACTAGGGTTTCTTCACAATTTACATCAGAACCTTGATTGTTTGACAAATTTATTTGGTATCTTATATGAGTAACATCCGAATAACATGTAATTAACTCCTTGAAACTTTTAATCTAAATAATTTATGGCTTATATAATCCATTAACAAAAATCTTTTTTAAACCCTAACTAGGACATAGGCCAAACTCGATTCTACTGATCCAAATCACTCCAAACAAGTCCCAAAACATTATAAATCATACATCAATCATTTATCCTATGATTAATTCAATAAAAATAAGAAAATTCTCAATTTTTACTATTCACAAAAACACTAAAATCAAAAATTTGAAATTTGGTTAAGAAATTGAACTTACCTCTGCTTTCAAGCATAGTCGTCCTCTCCAAACGAAGGACCAAGCTCCCAGCTCCATGTTGCACTTTAAATTTGGAGTAAATCTGACGTTTCTTCCATTTTCTACCGTTTTCTACGGTTTGAATAGGTGAAAATCAGGTTTAACAAAAAAAATTATAAGTTTATCTAGCTAGGCATCGTGATTTTCTAGCAAATCAAGCAAAGGATTTAGCTAAACGGGATATAGGGACATGAGAACGGCATCAGGGACCAAGAACGGAACAAAAAATGAAAAGTAGAATGGGTTTAGGGCTTAAAAAGATCAAATTTTTAGTGCTCCGACGTGTCACGGATTCAATGTCGTGACATAGAAAACCTATGTCATGACACAGACTTCGTTGATTGCCCAGTGTCACGACATAGAAAACCTATGTCGCGAGACAGACTTTGTTGACCTCCTAGTGTCGCGACATAGAAAACCTGTATTGCGACAGTAACCTGCTACCCCAAAACACTGATAGTAATTTAAGCATAACTTTTACATACGATGTCTAAATGACCTGATTTTAAGGCATTGGAAAGCTAACTTTAAGGGCTACAACTATTATGTTAACAACTTTTTCCAAATCATTCCACAAACATGTCAAAATTTTCAATAAAGTTGATTCATCTCATTCATCTTGTTATTTTTCAGTCATTTGGAACAGTTTCGGTGTATTAGTCATAATTTCCTCATATAATATCAAAATTGAGTCATTTTTCTTCTATTGGACAGATAATTTCATGATCTACAACTTCTATGTTGGACACTTTCAAATTAGTTCATTATCTATATCAAAATTCAATTACAATGACTCCTTTTTCAAATTTAGCATTTACACTTATGAAAAATCACCATAGTCCCATTTTACATAAAACATCTCAAATCTCTCAATAATTACTTCCCACACATCACATACATGAAATGAGTTATGTTCATATCATTCACTACCTCATTTGAGGTCAATTATCAAAAATCACCTATTCAATTGTTTTTAACCGAATTTTCTCTAAATTTTCTGCTATAAATAACTCCATATTCCAATTTCATTCTAAATTACACCCAAGTCTTAAACCAAGAATCCCCACACATCACAATACATATAATAACTATCTTAGGTCATTCACATTGATCATAAATATGCTTTTTCCAAAATTCACCATTTAAGGTCTTTTTTTTCTCATTGACTTTATATAGCCCAAAGTAGTGACACTTATCAAATTCTTAAAGTAAACCCTGCCCATTTTCACATGAGTAGATTTCAAACACCACAGGTGTTACAAACCACCCCCCTTACAAAAAGTTTCATCTTCGAAACTTTAGGTATCAATCTATAAGCCAAAATATCATAATCACGTATTTAATCGAAATCTTTACATTGCCTTATCAGTAGGCAATCTTATTCATCCTATTGTCATCATCAATAACAACCTAGCTTTATCTGGCTTTATCATTTCTATTCACTCCACATTACGCATTAGTCTCTCTCTGTATCCCAGGGAATAAAGTTTGTCAAGTCCACGACAACTTTCCTGCTACCCTCTATGGCACCTCGTCCTCATTGCTCCATAGGGACCATAAGTTAACTATACCATAACACATTTGTGCCATTATGACACATTCATACTTTACAATGTTATGATGTATCTAGGCCATCTAGGCCATCATGTTATCTAATCATACATTTTCATTTTAATACAGTGGCAACAACAATAATATACATCATTGCATGCAATACAATCACTTTTACATATAGCCTTATGACAAGGACTTTTTCAATTACATTAAGTATTATCAAGTACATTTTCTGTACATTTAAAACATAGCAGTCTCTCAATGTGTACATCAATGTATACCAATAACAATACAACAATAAATTCAGTGCAAAATTAGGTTGGCTAGGGCTCCGGCTTATGATCATTTAATTATTTTGTCACAAAAGTTCATCATCATCTTGATGCAAGAATATTTTCTTTTCAAATATACCAACATATTTTTTTAATTATTTTAGATATACCTATTTATTTTCAAAAATATAATAAGCGCTTATACATTTTTCTTCATTTTTTATGGACGCCCGAAACTGTCAAGTGCCATGATGATCCATTAGCATATCATTTAAACACTACTAAGCATTTTGTAAAATGCTTTGAAAGCCCCTCAAATCTCATCCATACCATTACCACTTAAGCCCAAACCTAACTTGGATCTCATCCTAAAATTGATTCTTATCATCCTATACCTCTCTCATTGCTTAGCTTCTCTCCCTCATCTTTTTTCCTTTATCAAAATCCACCACTTTAATCCATTTAGGTAAGTCTGTTGTGTGGCTTCCATAAAATTAAAAAAAAAACACTATCAAAAATCTTTTTTATGTTTTAAAATTGCAATGCGAATAAATAAATAAATCTTTAATTTATGCAAAATTTAAGCAGCATATTCTACTAAGTCACTTGAACTATTAAGCGTACACAAATATAAGCATCCAAAAGAAAGTATACTAATAAAAGCATCCAAAAAAAAAATATCAAAAGTTAAAAGACTACATATAATGGAAAACTAATAATATGATCATATTGGTCTAAGATAATTCTTCATCTATCAACAATTTTGTTGACTTTCTCATGGGACTAGGCTCAGGCTCAGAATGAGTTCAATTACAATAAGAGGCTTCACCTAGGGCTAGTCCTGCCCCTGTTCTTGGACATGGGTATGTTGGGGCTAGCATTATCCTTGTGTCTGGACATAAGGATTTCGGGGTAAGATTGCATCATTGGGAAACTGCCTAGGCACCTAGAAAAAAAAGTTAGTTGTTATAACAAAAACTAATAATAAAAAAATAAAGCAAATGTAATTCACAAGGGAATATGAACATACAAATCTATTAGTTATTAGAATGCTCGGAATTATTGTTTCAACTTCAAAATAAAACCAAACATCTAAAGTGTTGTGGTACTTCAAAGATGAACCATAGCTCATCTAGAGGACATAACCATTCTTCTTCAAAATAGTTCTAGGCACAAGTACAAACCCAGCCCAACATCCCCATGTCCCAACATCCCCATGTCCTAGACTCCTAGCATAAGGACTGAGGCCAGTTGGACATTTTCCACATGATATACAAGAACAAGCAAATCAATGAGAATTTATGTTTGTGCATTAACAAAGATTTTTTGAATTTAATAATATAGAATTAATATTCAACAGATATCATTTTCAAAATTCGGTGACCAGCCTTCTAAATCAACAACAGAGACAACAAATGCCAAAAGCAAAAGGAGGTTTACCTATGCGTGTATTTGTGGCAGAATGTAATAAGTTTAGCATGACTAATCCTCAACTTTTTTTCTCATAAGAACGAATATTATTTTGGAGAAAAATGGTTTATCCTTCTAAATAAGCTAGTAAGAACACATTTATGGTTCATCTTTAAAGTGCAATAACACTTATATGTTCGATTTTATTTTGTAGTTGATATACGATGACTCAAAATATCCTAATAACTGATAAATTTGTATATTTGCATTCCTTTACTTGTAAATAACATTTGTTCTTTTTTTTTCTTTGTTGTTAGCTTGTATTCTAATAATTAGCTTCTTTCCAGTTTCCTAATGATTCAATCTTGTTCCAAGTTCAGCTCAAAAACCACATGTCTAGGCATATAGACAAACTTAACCCCAGCATTCCATGTCTAGGCACCATGATAAGAACTGACTATATACTTGACACTTATTATACAATTATAAACAAATCAAGGGGAATTTAGGTTTGTGTATCTACGAAGATTTTTTCCATCAAATTATGTAAAATTAATATTCCATATACATCATTTTTGGAATTCATATTATGCTCATTTGAGTCAAGATCAGAGACAACAAATATTAATAAGAGCAAGAGATTTGCTCATGTACGTGTTCATGGCAATATGTGGTTAATTTGGTATTGTCATAAATACATACATAGGTAAACCTCTTCCTCGTATTAAAATTTATTGTCTCTGATCTTAATTCGAATGAACACAATCAAAATTTCAAAAATAATGCCTATGGAATATTAATTTTCTATAATTTGATGAAAAAATCTTCGTTAATACACAAACCTAAATTCCTCTTAATTTGCTTGTAGGTATGTAATAGGTGCCAAGTGTGCAGCTAGCTCCCATCCCTATGCCTAGACATGGAGATGTTAGGGCTAACCCTGTCCCACTACTTAGATATGAGGATTTTGGGGCTAAACCTGGGATAGGATTGCATGATTGAGAAACTGCCTAGGAACCTAGAAAGAAGTTAATTATTAGAATAAAAAATAATAATAAAAAGATAAATAAAATATAATTCACAAGTAAAGAAATACAAACATACAAATTTATCAGTTATTAGGATACTTGAGTTAGTATACGAACTTCAAAATAAAACCAAACATTCGGGTGTTATTACATTTCAAAGATAAATTGTAATTGTGCTCTTACTAACTCATCTAGAGGGATAAATCAGTCTTCTCTAAAATAATATTGGTTCTTATAAGAAAAAAGTTAAGAATTAGCAATACCAAATTGACCATATATTGCCACAAACACACGGATGGGCAAACCTCCTGCTTGTATTGACGTTTATTATCTTTGATCTTTGCTCAAACAAGCATGAACTGATTTTCAAAAATAATGCCTATGGAATATTAATTTTGCATAATTTAATGAAAAATCTTTATTGATACACAAACCTAAATTCCTCTTAATTTGCTTGTGACTAGTCATTTAGCAGGTGCCAAGTGTTTAGCTATCTCTCATCCCTGTTCCTGCTCAGTTGGATTGGCCATGATACCTGTCAAAAAAGAATTAATAATAATAAAATGATGTTTTATCTAAAGTAGTATTAAAACATTGATTACCACTCACAATAACAAATTTACTCAAATGTAGAGACTAAATTGAATACACAAAAAAAAAAAAAATGCTACTCAGTCATTACATGTGCATTGTCACATTTGCTTTTATGACGCCAAATTTGGATTCCGCAGCAAATAAGTCAACATATGCGGCAAATTTTTTTGACTTAAGAAAGTGTTTTTCATTGTATTAACTTTATACAACCACAACCTCGCTCCATTTAATATTATATGTAGCAAAATTTCTGCTATATATATGTAGTATTATATTTATATTATATATATGAAGCTAAATTTCTGCTATATTTAATATATATATAGTCGAAATTTCCCTACATTTACTTTTAAATATAGCAAAGTTTATACTAAGTTTACTATTATATTTCTACTACATTTACTATGAAATGATGCCAAGTTTATGCCGTATTTAGTATTATATGTCCAAAAATCAAACCAATTCAACTGATAGTGTAAGGGAATATAAAACTGTTTCAGTTCCCCTGTTCTGAGATCCAACATCATGTGAACATTTGCTATGTTACGGCCTTCTAGTAAGTACCAAAACTTCTGGGTATGGACCTACATTTGCCACTAAAATTAATAATCTATGAAATGCCATAAAATCTTTTGGTTTATCTGCTGATTTCCACTTCTAAAACAACTAAGAAATCACGCCGCATCAGAGCAATTCATCCAATAGCTATAATAACCTTTGTCTACTTTCAGAACTTAAATTTCTTTTCTCTTTGAGGTGTAGAATCTGAATTGGATATCAGACTCATTTGCCCTTATTTCCAGTCTCAAAACCAACCCAATCAGTCATTAGAATTACCAAAAGAATTTAATTTACATTATGCCCTTACATGTCCACTCAAGTGCTTCTATCTTGCAAGCCCGGTTTCAAATTTTCAACTTCGATAGACTTTCTTCTGTAGAGCCATTGTAGCTACTCTTGATTTACAAGAACCTAAGAGGGGTTTCAGGGATAAGGTGGGTTGAAAAACCTCAAGGGCTGAGACCATTTCCGGAAGTTCGTTTTCTCGGCCTTACCCACGAGGATAACCCCAGCTCAAGTGGGTTTGGCCGTTGTTTTCGAGCCGTAGGCTCACATGCTCCTCACGGCCAGTAAATCTCAAAAATCCTCTTCTTCTGGCTGGAAACTCAAGAAAGAAGAAAGAAAAGTGTCAGTGGCTTACCCGTTCCCAAGAGTGTCTTCTTCTTTCTCCTTTCTTTTGCATCGGTGCTAAGGTCTTCTCCTTCCTTTTCTTTGGTTGATTTCCGTTTGTCGTCTCCTTTCTCTCCCACAACTTCTCTTTCTCTCTTCTGTATTAATCTGGATGATGAACATCGGGAGGGGAAAACCCCTTTCTGAATTTTCCCTCTAGGCGTTGACAAAATAAGAGAGGGCGCATCATCAATAAAATAATAAACCAAATTATTATAAATAATATTTAATATAAAATATTATTGCCTTAAATATTTAATATATCAATCATTCAAACAGATATTTAATATTCAAACATTCAAATAAAATTATTTTTATGATTTTTATAAGAGGATTATCTGATCTTAATTATACAATTACTCTTGACTTAATAAATAACATTGTTTAAATAATATCTTATATTATAAATAACATAACATAATTTAGTAATAATTAGAATAGAAAAATTCACCTTTCAAAAACTTCATTAGGTTAAATTATTAAAATATATATGACAGTTAAGTTTTTTCATTAATAAAAATAACACTGTATGCGTGATTAGTGATGGAGCCAAGTTTCATGCCAAGGTAGGCAATTAACACTTCAAATTTTAAAAGACCTTACTAAAGTATTGTTAATCTATTGATTTTCTATAGAACTATTCCCTCGAATACAAAATTTAGGTTATAAATATAAAAAAATAAACAAAATATATTACTTAAGGGTGTAACTCAGTTTGGGTTGACTTGGGTTAGGGTAAACTTAACTAAAACTCCAGCCCAACCTTGACCCTATTGGTAAAACCCTGAACCAACCCTAAAGAAAATCGGGCTGGTTCTGGGTTGAACTCGGGTTGATAAAAATTCTCTTGAAATGATTGGTGTATAAGATTATAAAAATGAAATGGAAGTATAATAATTTTGTTTAGGAAACGAGCAAAAACTATGGGGCTGACATGGAATGAAATGGAAAATACAAGATGATGATGTCTGAAAAGCAGCCTTTGATTAAAGAATTTCGACCTCCACAAAAACAGAACCATTGCAAGGATGCAGAATTCTACTGATTCAAGACAATAACAAAAAAACGCATGTAAAAAGGAATTCTTCAAAAGAAATTAAAATAAGGAACATGAAAAGCTTACAAATTTTTATTTTTTATTTTTTAAAAAGAAAGCATTGGTTGCAGGAAAAGTTGAGAAGATTAAAACAAAACAAACGCAGGCAGCAAAAACAGAAAAAAAACATCCGTTTGTAACGAAAACTACAGTATCGGAGTCTAAGGTGGTGGTGCAAAATACCATCCCAGGCATTCAGAAGCCGCACTGGGGCCCGTTGTGCTCAACCATAGCTTTCTGGAGCAGAAAGAGTCCAGTTTTCAAGCTTCCGACGCCTTCGACGGTGATCACTTTCATTGATCCACAGAGCAGAGAGGCATCAGGCAAGAGCAGATCCCTCCTCCCCTAAGACGGGGGAGTTTGAGGGGGCTGCTGCGGGTGCGGGCTCCTGCCTGCTGCGCGGCTTTTCTTGAATGGCAGGGACGCCAAACGCGTGAGCTTCCACCTGCGTGTCTCCGGAGAAGACGGAAATGCCGAAAGGGGCTGCGGCTGCGGCGCTGTGAAGGCGGTGTAGAGCAAAAGGCTGCTCCGCTGTGCCTGTACTACGGGTGCGGGCTGTTGCCTGCCGTGCTGTGCGGCTATTCGTGAATGGCAGGGACGCCGGAGTCTGAACGCAGCGTCGGGGGAGTCGCGTGAGCTGCCAGCTGCGCGGCGTCTAATTTCTTAGCTATTAGGGCAGAAGGCAGAGGACAGATGGGCAGGGGCGCAATAATTAGGGCAGAGGGCACATGGGTAGGGGCGCAACAAACAGGCAGAGGGCACATGGGCAGGGGGCACAACGATTGGGCAGAGGGTATTTATCGTATTTTACATATTATGTATTAAAAATAGATGGGGTTTAATTCTGGTAGGTCGAACCTCCAATCCACACCAATCCTATTTGCCAATTTGGGTCAGGTTAAACCCGCATTGCATAAATCCCATCCTAAGCTAACCCAGTTTCGGGTTGGGTCAGTGGAGTTCAGGTTCAATAAAAATCGATTTACACCCCTGGTATTAATAAACTATAAAATTGTTCTATAATTTCGTACAAAGTAATTGATAGTACATGCATGCCAATTAGCAAAGATTTTTTTTTTTATTTGCTTTGCACTTTACCATTTTAAAGTGACACTCTTAATTCCATTGGGACTACAAGCCTTTACGTTTTTAGATAAATACTCCTAATTCTATGACAACTTTAAATCTTTTACACTTTATTGGGTTTAGATAAATGCTACTAATTTTTTTAACATTCTGAGTATCAAAAACAATTGATATAAAAGAAAGGCAAAAAGAGAAGTTACACATTCAAAAACGTTTCTTTTTTATTTTTTATATTATTTAATTTTATCTCTACATTTAAGTACTTTAATTGTATTTCCTTTCTATTCAATTTAAAGAATCTTTAATTGTGGATGTGCTCTCTTGTTTTCAATTATTCAATTTAAGAAACCTTGACTTATTTTTTTCAATTTTTTGTATATATTTTTTCTATATTTAATTTAATAAGCCTAAGATTGTTTTTTCTCTCTATTTTTTAATATTATTTGAGTCAGTAACAATAGATTGTATGTTTGATATTTCATTTCTTATTATTCAACTTATAAAATTTTTGATTAAATTTTTATTTTAATCTTCTTTGATTATTTAATTTAGAAAATACTTTTACTTATATAATTTGTATAATCAAAATAAAATAAAGATTTAAGTAAAAATTAAATATTATAATAATTATGAAATAAATGAAATAAAAATAAAAAAGAAATGATTTTTTTGAAAAAAGGAATAGTGAAAAGATAAAAATAAAGATTAGTAGTACCTATTATTGTCATATAATATTATTTATATTTTTTTCTAGCAACAACGGAAGGTTCAATCAATTGCATGCATTGTTAGTCTCACTAGGAATAATGTATTTCAATATTTTTTCTTAATGTTTTCTTATTTACTTAGATAAGATAACAAGACAAGTATAATAATTAATATAAATTATGTAATCTTAAAAATATATAATTTCAACTTTAATAATAAATAAATTATATAATGTAACATTATTTTTGTATTATATTATATATTTATTTTGATTTTATTTGATACAGTAGGCATTAAATTATCCTTCTTTATAAAAAATAATTTTTAACATTATTGCCTACTTATTTAATATTTATAATTTAAGTTACCAAATGTAAAAATAAGATATCTATTTAAATCAAATAATTTATATATAATTATTTATTTTATGATTAGAGACTTTAATATAATTATGTATGACATAATTTAGCAATATAATAATTAAAACACAAGTCAAGTTGTTCAATTTTTTAACAATATTTTATGTTATATGATACAAAACATAATTTGACAATAATTAAAGTAGAAAAATATAAAAATGCATGACTATAATTCAATTTATGTATTTTATTATAGAACTATAGCTTTATTAATTAATAAAAGGGTGAATCTCATGAATTTTATTATATGTGGCAAAAATTTGCTGCAGATATTATTACATATAGCAAGATTGTACGCTGCACATAAACTACTGTATATAAACTTATATATTGCAACATTTAAATGGTTGCAAATAATATAATATGCAAATTTTACTACAATAGTAATAGCAACGTATTATAATAAAAATGTCTTTTAGCATATAAATAAAATTATAAACTAGAAACTTTTGCTGCATAAAATAAAGTCTCGCAGCATATAATCTTAAAAACAATGATTAATAATTTGTTTCATAAAATATTATAGATTGTGAAAAGTTATGCATATAATATTATATGCAACAAGTGTGTGGTGCAAAAAACTATTGTACAAGCCTTTTTTTCTTGCAGTGACTTTATTAGCTAAAAATTATTAACCTAAAATAAACTAGGCAAACAGTTGACTAGAGTTGAATAATTAAATCTAATAAAGGTAACCTACGTGTAACCTTTACTTTATAATGATTATCACAATAGAAACTCAAAAATAAAAGTAAAAAAAATATATTTGATTGAACAAAAGTAACAAAGTTTCAACTAAACCAAAGTAACGAAGTTTCATCCTAACTCAATACTTGATTAATCATATAAGAGTACGAAATATTAAGCTAAAACTAAGGGAAAAAAAGAGTTTATCCTAACCATTGAATCTCAAACGGTAGACACTACTCCTTGATCTATTTTAACATATAAAAATAACTTTTAAGGACTTTACCAATCAACACAACCCTCCGTCTTCTCATTTTTATTTCATTACAAAATAACAATAAAAATGGGAAATTCTCATATTAACCTATATATTTATTTTTAAGTGAAAATTGGCCGACACAATTTCATTTATTACTTATAATCCATACAATTTTTTATAATATTTTCTGATTGGCCTATGGTGGCAAGGAAACATCCCGACTGGCGAAACCCGAAAATGGATTGGGAATTTATGAAATTGGGTTTGACCCGACCCGATTTGGCGAAGAGGGTGCGGGTTAAGAGGTCGGGCAACCCGAATTGACCCGACCCCGTTTGTTATGGATATATAATAATATGTACCAGCCCCAATTTCGTTCGTTGCTGTCGCGGCTGCCGCTGCCCTACCCCTTCTCCTGCTCCAGACGTTCGTCCCTGTCCCCCTCCTCTTGCGGCTGCCCATGACCCCCTCCTCTCGCCATTCGTCCCTGCCCAAGCTGTAGCCGTCAACTGAGTAGCACCTACCAGCAAACCCCACCCCTTCTCCTTCTCGGGCGAAACCCACCCAGCCGCAGCTGCGAATCTGCGAGCAGGCCCCTTCTCCTTCTCCGGTGAAGCCCTCACACTGCAGCCAATGCCTCCTCTGCTCCGCCTCTCCATCTTCTCCGGTGAAGCAGCAGCACTGCGGCCACTTCCTCCGCTGCTCCTCCTCTGCTCTGCAACGTTCTCTAACTAATAGGTATAATTTCTGTTTTATTTATCTTTAATTGATTGTTATTACAATTTATTTAACTTTAATGTATGTGGATTGTGACTGTTGAAACTATCTACTCTCGTGTTTGTTTGTATCAGCATTAATCAAAAACATGTTAAACGGAACTGCGGTGGATGAGAACGCTTGCCTATCTGCACCTCTAACAAGATTGGATAGAAAAGAAACCAGGAATAGATGAAGAAGGAGATGCAAAGGGATTAGAAAAGAAATCAGGCATATGAAGAACGCTGATGCATTTCTGTAAAGTTGTGCTTCCAACCCTCCTTACCCACAGCCTTTCCTCAACATGCCAACCACAACGCCAATAGCTAACCAACGAGTAAAAGTAACTCTTACCAAAAGTGACAAGTGTGGGCGAGAGAAGCAGGACAGAGGCAGGTTGTTGCTTTGGCCTCTATCCATGTTTCAAATTAATAAAAAATAGAGATATGCATTTGGTATATATACTAAATTGTCTACAGTTTCGTGTCGTGTGGCTAACCCGAAATTGATGAACTTAAAAAAAAACATAAAAGTCATTTAAAAGCTTTTTATGGTGGAGAAGAAACAAAAATAAAATTAAAAGACATTACTGTGTAAATTCGGGTCTAGAAGAAGAAAAAAATAAAAGCTTTTTATTATTATTACTATTATTATTATTATTATTATTATTATTAAAATTTTGAATCCTCTCCATCCAACCAACTTGGCCATGGGCTATCATTGGTTCGTTGTAGGTCAAACCAACAATCTGTAAAGTGGCAGCATAAAAAATGTTATAAATTTCGCAATATAATAAAAAAATAAAGAAAAGGCTGTAGAACTTTTACATGCCAACAGAAGACTGTTGTCACGGATCGGCTAGGATTCTGCCAACCTTCGAATATTAAAAAAGACCAAACTTAGATGAACGGTTCTGTTGCAATCCACGCTTGGCGGGATCACACGTGTGTCTGCTCAGAATCAGATTCGATTGGTGGGGGCATGTGTGTCTGCTCAGAATCAGATTAGATTGGTGGGTGCAAGTGTCTGCTCTTATTAGATAAGTGGAAACATTCCCCTTCTTTTCCGTGTGGGAAGTAGAGATTTTCCAGGTTTGAGTTTTATCCTCTCTCTTCCATGATTCTTTGTTTTCCCCTTTCTTTTTGGCATTTCTACGATACCGCATTCTTTGTATGTTAGATTCATGCGATGCTTCTATAGCAGTTGTTATATGGAGATGTTGGGTTGGGAAATTGAGGTGGGAGAGGTTTGAACCAGATGGGTTACTGTGGCGTAATCATGGGAAATGGACGGCTGGAGATGGAGATACATCTCGCAGTAGGATTTGAGTAATTTTTGCTGTGGGGTACACGTGATGAGTGCCATGGAAGTTTTGTTTGATGATATACTTGAGTTAGCTTTTCTTCTATGATCCTGGTTCCAGTTTTTCACACCTGGAAGGAATAGGCCCTAGTCATCATATACGGATTGTAGTCGCTAGAGCCTTATAGGATACCAATGATCTATCTGGGTTCAGATAATCTGTAGTTTATAGTGTTTTTTTTCTTTCTTTCTTTCTGTTTTCTTTTATGGTTTTTAGATTCAATGGTGATGTAGATAACCAGCAATAACCGTTTATTATACATTATTGAGTGGCAATTGAAGATTCTTTTGAGGATATCAGGAGATCTACATGTTCGATTGGAATGCCTTCTGTATGGATTCTCGTTTTCTCATTTTGGCTTGTCTTCTTTCTTTTTGTCCATGTGCCCCAGCAATTTAGAGTTATTGGCTGTAGTCAAATTATTCAGATTTGATAGGACAATTTGGGGGTTTAATGGGGTTGCTTAGAGAGGGAAGGTTGCATGGATGGTGGTCATATTAGCTTGATTCATTTTTTGCTGTTGCTTCTTTGTGCTCGTTGGATCAATTTGATTAACTTTTTTGCTGCTATATCGTTGTGCCTATAGATTCAATTATATGCACATACGCTTGAGTTTTTCAGTCGTTAACTTTGGGGAACACTGGACCATTGTACTTTTTGAATGCCTTTCAAGGGGAAAGTTTGGAAGATCGAGCTTCTTCTTTTGCACCCATCTTTCAGTTGTATGCTGATTCATCGTTGTGTTTCTCTTGTTGACATTCATTTTGAGCATAAAACTAGACAAGTTTCGGTCGCACCATTTTAGTAGATTCTGGGTTTACATTCCATCCATTGTAGGGCTGATGGACCTGTAGTCTATTCAACCATTGTCCTAGAGATATTGGTTGTAGCAAAGTAGGTGATGGTGAACATTCTGAGTATAATTCTTTCTTTCTTCCTTCCTTTCTGTTGTTTTTAAATCACCTAATTTGTGGGCTTTTCCTGTTTGTGTTACTCTTGCAATATTCAGTACTTAGAAGTTGCTCTAGGTGAAGTGAAAATGCTTTCTAATGTCTGGTTTTCATTTATTGATTCCCCACTTCAGGAAATTAAAGCAGCAAGAGGGGCGTTGCTGTTAGATGGTAGAATTTGAGACCGATCATGCTCAAGGCCCCGGATCATCAGGTTGCAGGCCACCAGGCTCTTGATGGCCAGCTTGGTCCGCTTGTGGATGGCTCAGGCCGCTTCTACAAGCCCCTTCAAAGCAATGACCGTGGTTCCAATGAGGTTGCCTTTTACAGCTCTTTCTCTTCTAACACCAGAGTCCCTGATCGCATTAGGCACTTCTTCCCTACCTTCTATGGCACACAACTCCTAGAAGCCTCTGATGGCTCTGGTCTGCTGCCCCACCTAGTCATGGAAGACCTCATGTCAAATCTCGCCAATCCATCTGTGATGGACATCAAGATTGGGTCCAGAACATGGTATCCTGGAGCTCCCGAGGATTATTTCCAGAAATGCCTCAAGAAAGATAGGGTTACCACAAGCCTGAAATTGGGTTTTCGGATTTCAGGCTTGCAGGCTTATGAGGGCAAGGAATTTGGGCATTGGAAACCTGATAAGAAGCGTGTTCAGGGCTTTACAGTGGAGGATGCTAGGGTGGCTCTAAGGAAGTTTGTTTCTTCGAATGCATCTTCTGATTCTGAACCTGATTGTTTGTATGCATCATCCATCTATGGGTCTGGTGGGATTCTGTCCCAGTTGCTGGAGCTGAAAGCATGGTTTGAGGATCAAACCATCTACCATTTCTATTCTTCTTCAGTTTTGACGGTGTATGAAAAGGATGCAGTTGAGTCAGGCAGGTTCAATGCAAAAGTAAAGCTTGTGGATTTTGCACATGTATTTGAAGGTGAAGGCATTATTGATCATAACTTCCTGGGTGGCCTCTCCTCTTTGATAAAGTTTGTGTCGGATATTCCCAGGCGCTCTGATGCTTGTGTGATCTAAGGTAGCTCGAAGGGTTCTGAGAATCAACATTGCCTTCAAAATGGCTATGAAGAGAGAATGCCATTTGAAGGTTGATGCTTCTTTGCAAGGTTGATACTTTTTTCGATTGGCCAATATTCAAGGAGTTAATCTTATTGATCGGATGGTATTTCAGAAGTGTACAATTGCTAATTTTCTAGCAGTATGTCATTTTTATGCAAATTTTAATTTTTTAAACGTGCAACCCACCAAACAGATATGAAGAGTGATCAATTATCTTTGATGCTATGACATCTCCTGAAGTTTATTGCATTGATTATTCGATTTGATGAAACCTATCCATAGTTTGAAAGATGCAAAATGGGCTTTTGCATAGCAGATTGAATGTTTTCTTTGCAGCTAACCGTCCTTTCAAATTTTCAGAATACTCTAGCGTATGTGCATTATATTGGAAATTTCACTGTTCGGCGTACCTAATTTTGAGTTAGTGCATTTATACTGTGTGATGGGCTTGGTATGTAGCTCATTTCTCACAGTCGCAGTGGACGACAAATGTCTGGAATGGTTTGTGGCGGCAACTCCGTTTGGCTGTTGATTGCCACTTATTTCCATGCTTTGGAAAAGGCCTTTGTATTTTTGGTCTCTGGCATTTTGGAGAATTACTCTGGTAGAAGAATCTAATTCGAGTCTCTTAATCATAATACTGATCTCATGCTCTTTCCCATTGCGTTTGCTCTGCTTGCTGTTTTGTTTTTACACCATATCCAGTTGTGTGCGCCATTGTCTGCCCATGACGACCCAGTCAATCACAGCAAGGTGAGTTTCATTTGCACAAGGGGCTCACCTGATGACAATTTTTAACCCCATTGTATTTGAAATATAGCTGACTCCACTTAGGTGGGAAAACAGCTTATGAATAATGATGATTGTGTTTTAAATATCTTTGTTTAGTTTTTGCTCCGTAAATATCAGAGCCCAAGGAAGCTTTGCATCATTGTATTTGAATTATTGCCTTTGTATTTTGACTGGAAAATATCACAGCCCAATTTATTTTTGAATTATTTTTTTTTTTGTTTTTTCTTGGTAAATATCATATAGCCCAAGGTTCATCTCCAAGTACAAACCCAATACGCTCAATATTGTGCCTACCTTCTGTGCCATTAGAACCCCAGGGGCAGCTATCTGCAATTCCTTTGGTTTAGACCTGTAGTATAGGGATCCATTGTTTTGGACCCTTGATCAGATGGACCAGAAGTATGCTGTCTCGGCATGCTCCGTGAATCTCCCACGTTGCAAACTCCCAATAGTCTTAAGGAAACTAACCGGTCTTCTTTACCCCAAATTTCAAAATTGCTCTGTTATTCTGTACTCCGCTAAGCTATATGTATCCCTTTCACTCACACACCGTTTTCTTGTTGTTTTCCCCAATGGAAACAGTTTCTTCTACCGTTCACTACTATGTCCTCATCCAACATCCAAAGGCTCTTGCTATTGCTAGATGGGTGTTTCAACATGGTTTGTTTGAAGCAGGCTCATAAACAGATTGTCGTGAACGGGCTCCATCAGAGCTATGGCCTGGTTGCAAAAATAATCACACTGAGCTTCTCCCTTTCACATTCCATAACCTATGCTGCTGCGGCCTTTGAGCAAGTTCACAAACCTAATGTGTTTCTTTACAACGTTATGATGAAAGCATGTTCTGAAAGCAGTAACCCACTCGCAGCTGTGCAGCACTACCGTCTCTTCTGCCAGCGAGGCCTCCGGCCCGATCACTACACCTTCCCTTCTCTTCTCGGGGCATGCAAGGAAGGTTTGGATCTCGATGCAGGACTTCAAATCCATACGCATATCATGAAGACGGGCCTAGGATCAAATGTTTTCAAACAAACCGAGTTACTCCAATTGTTAGCGGAATGCGGGTGCGTGGCCCTTGCTCATCATGCTTTTGATGAAATGGGTTGCAGGGATGAGGTGGCTTGGACGGCTTTGATAGCTGCTTATGCGTCAGAATGTGGAGACATCAGTGAAGCGCATAGGCTCTTCCAAGAAATGCCTTTTGAACGAGATGGGTATTGTTGGAATGTGATGATTGCGGGTTTCATCAGGTGGAATGACATTCTCACAGCTAGAAAACTGTTCGATGAATTTCCCCAGAAGGACGTGGTTTCGTGGACAGCAATGATCAGTGCATATTCACAGGGGGCTCTACAGAGAGGCCCTGCATCTCTTTGATCGGATGCGGATGTCTGGTTGTAAACCTAACCGTCTTACTTTGGTGAGTGTGCTGTCTTCTTGTGCGCATTTAGGTGCCATTAGAGTAGGAATGCTCATACACCAATTCACAGAGAAGAATGGCATTTTCCTTGATGCGTACATAGGCACCACTCTGATAGACATGTATTCAAAATGTGGCGACATCAAAACTTCACTGAAAGTATTCGATGTCATGCCTTTGAAGGATGTCTATGCATGGAACACCCTGATCGAGGGGCTCGCAATCCATGGGCTTGGAAAGCGTACTTTGGATATGTTCATGAGAATGGAAGGAGAGGGGATTGAACCTAATGGAGTAACTTTTGCTGGCGTTTTAACTGCCTGTCGCCATTCAGGTCTCGTAGAAGTAGGCCGTGTGTGCTTCCACCGCATGATTAGCAAATTTGGGATAGCACCTAGGATCGAACATTATGGGTGTTTTGTTGATCTTCTAGGTCGGGCAGGATTTCTAGGCGAAGCTGAGGAGGTAGTGAATAGCATGGCTCCTAAACCCAATACTGTTATTTGGGGTGCTTTGCTGGGTGCTTGTAGAGTTGATGGGAATCTTGAACTCGCGGAAAAGTCTTTGAAGCATCTCATGGAGTTAGAACCTCATAATGGTGGAAACTATATTCTTCTATCGAACATCTATGCAGCTGCAAGCCGGTGGCATGATGTTGAAAAGATAAGGAATATGATGAAAGATCGGAAGGTTGAAAAGATTCGAGGCTTTAGTTGCATTGAGTTGGGTGGTTTAGTGTATGAATTTTGTCAAGGAGACAGCACACTTCCTAACGAAGTGTATGAGTTTTTGGAAGAACTGGCAATAAGGCGAGGTTTTGCATGACATTGATGAAGAAGAAAAAGAGAAAGCACTTTCATGGCATAGTGAGAAATTTGCAATTGCTTTCGGGCTCATAAACACACATCCTGGCAGCACTTTTATGGTTGTAATGAACCTGAGAAAGTGTCAGGACTGCCACTCATCCACGAAGATGGTTTCACAGATCTTCAGTAGAAAGATTATCATCCGGGATCGGATTCGTTTCCATCATTTCATGGATGGCGCATGTTCCTGTGCTGATTTCTGGTGAATCTCTGTAAATTAGAAGGTTAAATATAGTAATTCATTAGCTGATTTTGACTTCAGCTCATAAGCGTTTAAAATGGGTTTTTAAGCCGTTGACGTATACCAGGGGCAATATGTTGGCCTACGAGATATGTATACAACTTGAGAAAAACAACTTTGTTTTGAAGTTGAAGCATATGTGGGAGCTGAGTGTGGAAGGAAAAGGCCAAACTATCATCTCCTTTACTTCAAGCAATTCACTCCCTTTGCTTGCAATCTTTCTTTATATAGTCAATAAAGAACCAATCAGGCCTAGTTTCTCTCAACAAACACAACATGAAATCTTCTGCTTCCTTCACCATCTTGCTGCTCTTTTCCCTCTCCATCCATATAAAACCATGCATTTCAGACAGTGGCCCAGTTCAGGACACGTGCCCCACTTCAACGTGCGATGAAAATCTCATCTTCATCAATGGATTCCCTTGCAAGAATCCGGCAACTATCACCAGTGCAGACTTCAAGACCTCAAAACTCAACCGTCAAGGAGACACTGACAACTTCTTGGGTTCTTCGGTGAGCATCGTCACTGCGGCTGATTTCATAGGCCTGAACACTCTTGGGCTATCAGTTGCCAGGACTGACTTGGCTATTCATGGAATGGTCCTCCCTCATTCTCACCCGCGTGCGTCGGAGATATTCTATGTGAGCCATGGCATCGTGATGGTCGGATTCTTTGACACACACGGCCATTTGTTTCAAGAGATTCTGCATGCGGGTGATATCTTCGTCTTCCCCCGTGGGCTGCTGCACTACTGTGTGAATGCAGGTTTTGATCTCGCGACTGCCATCTCCGTGATGAACGGCCAATCTCCAGGTGTGGTGAAAATTACCGACGCCATGTTCATGTGGGATCCAGAGATGGTGGATGGGATTGTCTGGAGGATCAGGAATGCAACTGCCGGCCTCGTCCCACACAAGAATTCTAGCAATCAAGGACTATGAATAGATGTATAAGTTGGATTGAGACATGCAAAACACTTCTATTCTGTTCTAACGTGTTGTTTCAATATTGTCTCGGTAGCAAATAAAATGTGGGAACTATTGAATAAAATTGCAAAGAATTTGTTTAAGCCATGAAGGCGACATAGGTGATTGGTCCACCAAATGAATGGTCTAGCTGCATGAACCACATACTTGCTAGCCAAATGTTCAGCCCAATCAGGCCTGTCCGCAAGATGGCTCAACAACTCATAGGTTGTGGTTTAGATTCTGGAAACAATCGATACGGAGATTATAGGATTTGGCTGTCCAGCATGTGTGGTTCGAATGTTACAAAAGCCTGTTTTTCGTGAGCCCCACTCCTGCCTACCTACATTTGATGTCCATATTTCCACTCACATCTAACTATGAAAATGGATTCCAAAATCCAATCACCTGACAACAGACATGAGTACATCTAAATCTACCTGTAACCTGTGGTCTCTGATGGCTCATAGCTGACGTAGCTTAACAGTAAACGCCTGCAGGTTAGGTATGCTTCCGTATCAAATAAACAGGCGGTTGCATTCCTGATGTTGTTTTCTCCCTCTTTTTTCTGCTAAATTGGTTGACTTCCTAGAGCAACAATGCACATGGTTAACTCGTTTGAAGACAAGGTTCGATCTTAATGGCCATTTGATTCCATGTTACGGCTCGATATTTGAAACAATTAAAACACGGAATAAGTAGTATCTTATGCAATGCAATTTAAAATGAAAATCAGTCATATAAGACCTGAAGGGAAACTAGGTGCATGCATCTAGGGACTGAGCATGTGGACAATAATATATATATATATATATATATATATATATATATATATATCTGTGTGTATAAATTTCTATGCACTTGCTACCTATTAGCCAACAATGCAAAGTGGTTCCCACATGCTTGACTCAATATTGATGGGGTTGTAACCACCCTAGATAAGAGTGTCAGTGATTGCTCCTCCCCACACGAAGCTTACTGGGTTATCTTCCTTTGCCCGCAATAATTAAAAAGCATGGCTGTCTTTTGTGGTTTACTCCCCATAACAACCTGCCACATAATCTGTCAAACATGCGGCTTCATACCTAAAAAAAAAAAAAAAGCATGTGAAGCCCTGATGCTCCGGCAGAATGCAAGGAATAAATCACCCAATTCCATGTACATTTAATCGTCCAAATCATTGTTTCCATTTTTGTGTCAACAAAGCCAACAACTACACTACTCCTACACAAAAACACGAGAGGCCAACAAAATATATGAGGCCTTATGTGCTTGGTTGGATTAGTTTGATTTCCAATGTCATGTTTCTTTAAACAGGTCTGATGATGCAAAAACACCCCAAGGGCTAGCCCCATGAATATGACGATTCTCGCAATGTATATTTCTTTATATGTATGAAACATATAGGTGACAAGGAAACAATAAAAAAGACAACCCCCCACGTATATGGATGTAGATACTCTAGTGCAATCAACAACAAAACCGTGGATCATATAAGAAAAAAATTAACAAAAAAATCTATATTTTTCTTCAAAATATATGTATATATATATATATATATATATATATATATATATATCCTTGTCAGATCCGTAGTGGGAAGGCCCCAATCAAATCAAAACATTCCACTATAAGTGGGTCACCAGCAGCACCACCAGCAGCCCGTGATAGCTGTCATTGCATGAAAATGCATGTGGCTCACCAAGTGCGCATGGACTCGTACGCATGGCGTGGGGGTAGTGGCCTTCCTACTACCATTTGTCTGCCTCTTTCTCGTCTCACCTGTGTGACTGTGAGTGCCAGGTGGGGCCCCACGTTAGGTCGTCCAATACACGATGGATAGGTGGCGAGAATATTGTGACATCATGATAGGCTCTGTATATGTACAGAACTAGGTTAGAAAAATTCAATGGGTGGCTAGAAATTCTCCTTGTGGAAGTCGAATTTGGTGGATGTCTTGTGAGAGAAATCCGACGCAAGCCGGCGCAGGTCCTTGGTGAGCCCAGCTGCACCGCAGTAGAACACTCCTGTTGCACCACCACAAAATTATTCAAAAATCATGTTGTTTGTCAGCACGTGTGCCATGCCTGCCATCGTGGCACACGCACAAGGACAAATCATGCCATATCCGAAATTAATTCCATATAAAAAATTAGGAAATTTGATGAAGTGGGTGGTCCACATGATGCATCATTCTTTCGCTGCTGGTAAGCAGCATGGCTTCTACGATGTGGAAGAAAGCATCTGGCTACCTAAACACGTGCTTCAGTTTTGTGGATACAACGTGTTCCATAGCATTCCGGTCCCATCAGGGTCCTGTGATTTGTCAAACCCCACTATACAAAATATGCAAAAATAAAAATTTTAATAGTAATAATATCAATTCTAATTTTTTTATGGTATGGTTCGACTAAATATTAATATAGATGATTTTTTATATTGAGTAAATAAATTAGATTTAAAATATCTTCATGTTGTAATAAACCCAAAATAAAATGCTACATATTTTCCATGCTTTAGTTGGCCTATCTCAATCTTACGATTTTACAATTCAACGTGGGTGTATTGGGCGTGGCAGCCGGCAGAGTATTTTCTGGTGTTTAATCCCTCTAATTCTTTTCTGTCTTTTCACACGTGAGATGCGATCAAATAACAGCTAAGCATGCACGTTTCACGTGCAGTTGACAGCTGTCTTGAGCCTTGACTGAAATGCGTTGCATTCAGACTCGGTTCGTGACGCGGCTGAGTCTTCAACCAGACTAGAATGAATCGGTCTGAGTCCCAGATGCTTTCAATGGCAGTGTTAAGCAAGCATGCATGGAGTAAGTAGGAGCAAAAAGGGAAACGTAGCAAACACACTCACCAACTCGCCGGTCACGATGGTTGAGTGCAATTCTCTTGTAGACATTGCGCCAATTGGGCTTCGCAAAGTGAGACTTGACTCGTGTGCCAGAGACAACGTCTACGCCGTTCTTCGCATGGTTGAGTGACTGCAGCATTGCGATGAGTGCCGACCGAGCGTCGCCCTCTTCATACACGCTAGTGCAGTAGTTGTGGAGCTCGATCGCGCCATTCTGGTCCAACTCAGCTACCTCATTCATCACGCCCTTGAACCAGTCAAATGAGCCTTGCTCCCGAGTCACCCAGTAGAAGTAGGCCCGAGTCGTCTTAAACCCACCTTTCTTCTTCATTGGAGCTGCTGCATGTTTACTTCCTTTCTCAACCTCTTCCTCCTCCTCATCCCTAGCTTTCATGTTCTTAACAATGTCTTTGACGATGCTGATGAAAGGAGTGGCCCCAATGCCAAGACCCACTAGCAGGACAACCTCATATTTCTTGTAGTCTTGAGCCGGGGCGCCATATGGACCATCTATCAGAACCCTTGGGAAGCTGGACCATCAATTAATCAAATGAAAATTGGTTAATTAGAGAATGTCAAGGAAGTTTACACAATGTCACACGCCAACCCACGCACACCACACAGGCTTTGAAGATTCACCTAGCAATCTATCACAACGCATTGCCCACATTGGTAACAGTGGCCATTATAAAATGAGTTTTCTAGGACTAACAATGCTTCGTTTATGGACAGCATAATCGAAATCATCACATAATATTGCCATGTATATTTGAATGCAAATAATTCATTTGGAGCAACGATGATAGTATGTTAAATCCAATGAATTCATTATGCTTGTCACCATTTATTTAGTTAAGATATAAGAAATAATTTTAATTGGATATTTAAGAGGGCTATAAATTGGCAAAGAATCTGGCTGGTGAAAAATGCAAATGATGATGTTGTCCAACAGAAAATGCTCTTTAGGTTTGCCATCATATACTTGACGCGTCTGACAGATGAAGCATTTGGGTGTCAGCCCCCGTGAGATGGTTGGTGAGTCACAAGCCCCACGAGTCATGAAAAGGCTTACTTAGGGCAGTTGCTTCCTCCCAGCATGTCTGCTCTTAGCAATCCGCTTTTACCTCCAGTTGGCGGTTTGCAGACCTAAGAATCCAAATCATCAAAACCTTTATCTAGCATCAAACAAACAAAAAGACTAAAGAAATAAATATTCCAATCTTGTCGCATGATTTTTTGATCACCCATGTGGTGCAGGCTTGAGATAAGCTTTGGAAATACCTCAGAGAAGACAGCCTTCAGCTGCCGCGTCCAATCACCGAGTGTACGTATATGAACACTAAGATAATCATCTCTCGGGGCCGACGTAATGGAGAATGGGTGCCTGTTAATTCCAATAATCATCCAATCAGTAAAATGCATTTGATGATTTATTCTTCAGTGGAAGAAACATGCTATGTACCAGAATCAAACGAGAAAGAGAAACTGTTTAATGAAGCCAAAGGATAACACGAGAAAAGCCGAATGTTTAGTGCAAGAATCATGGTATTAAATACCATTCGAAGGGCGACACAGCCGCGCAGTTGACAAACATGTATTGTCCGCTCTTGTATTTAAATCCTTGCGGTTTCGACATATGCAATGCCAAGACATTGCCCGGATAGACTGCCACCTGCAAAGCACATGCAAAGCAACTAATTAAGATAATTATCCATTGATTGAAAATGCTAACTTAGAGTGGGTTTGGCTGACAGAATTGGATTGGAATCTTGTGGATTGCATGGAAATTTGAATTCTAATTCCCCAACAACCCTAAATTAATAACAACGATGATAGGAGCGACTGTCAAATTAAACTTCTATTTAAAAGCTAAACTCTTGCTACTTAGCGTATTAGCTCTTCATTTTAAATTGTTTTAGCCAAATTAAAAAAAAAAGAATTGGTCTTCTTCAATCGGAGCTAAGGACCAACAAAGATGTATAATGATGTTGATGCATTGCCGTAGTATCATCTGCCATGGTGGACCAAGAATACTTACAGCTCCAACAGGAATTTGGGGCGTTTTACGGTTCTATTACCTTCAAAATCTGCACAGGTTTAATGCTCGATCTGAATGCCCTGATCAACCTCTCGCAACCATAGAGAGTTACCGGCACCGCCAAGTACATCCATGTCTGCGAAATCCCAATACAGCATTAAAATCATCAAAGCGATGGCAAAATCAACAGCGTAATGCGTCTGAAGATAGGATGCTAACCGTCTTCATGTACCATTCCTTGCTGAGGTAGAGGAATATGCCATGAATGATGAGAAGCACGTAGACGATGACAAAAAGGTGGTGAGAATACCAGAAGGCGTTGAAACCGGTGAGCTTCTGTAGCGGTTTAGGAAGCTCGAGCTTATTGCGGCGGAACAAGGGGGTGGCTAGAGTGAATGCAATCGCCATCAATGCCACCATTGCAACGCCGGTCAGACCTTCGACACCGTCAAGGAACTGCCAATAGCTGGATGGCTGTTTCTCTCCAAAGAAACGCCTCAGGGGCTCATACTCCTTTTCTGTGGCATGAAGGAGGCGAGGAAAATCGCATGTTAGATGTGTGATTGCATGTATTCCGACCCCGATTGCGATGGCAACTGCAATGACCTGTTAACATCATTGCAATTGAATTAGATGGTGTACCCAAAAACATTCAAATGGCCAAATGCAGACATTTTCTTTTACTATTACCTTGTGGAAATTCAAGTTGTCGTCAAAGGGCACAATGACGCCGAGCTTGGTCTTGTTCCTCAGCCATGTGATGGTGTTGCGGCAAACCGGGAGTAGTATCAAAGCCATGTTGAATTTAAGGGTTTCAGCCGCACCTTTGGCAGTGCAGACGCAGTAGCCCATGACATGGTAGACAGTTTTGTTCCTGTACTGCACGAATTTGTAGATGAAGAGGCCGCACATGATTCCAATCCAGAGAGCAATCACCCAAATCCTCTTCCAGTTATCTTCTACAAAGTATTTTGACTCTTGGTACATCCGCCGAATGGGGTTGCGCTCTATGGTGGGTTTCAGCTTCTGGCTCAACATCTTGCTAAGGTTTTGACTGTTGGTCGTTCCTCGGATGGGCTGATGCGGCGCTTGCAGCAGCAGTGCCTCCAGATTATAGATCTGCACTTCCAAGATGGCATTGTGATTGAGATTAGAGATGTTTTCACTGTCTACTCTTGGTTTTTTCAGGGAATTCAGAATGCAGGATACCTCGATGTAGCCACGATTTTCTGGGTCGAGCTCTTCCATGATCAGTGCAGCGTATTCCTCGGCCTGTTCTTGGATCTTCGACAGCTTGTTTGCAGATGCACTGAGTGCAATGATCTGCAAAGCCCATGCAAGAGCAAGATTTCAAACAACAGGACTGAAAGATTGTTTGTAAGCTGGCGATCGAGTCACTATGGACTCAGGTGGACTGATTAAAGTGAACAAACTCATGAGTTTGGTGACCTCCCCAAAAAGCTTGTGGAAGAAACATGCGAGTTTTCCATGAAACATTTCCAGACTCAGCTGGTTTGAACGAGTCGAACTCTTCCTACCTCCTTCACTTCTTCTTCGGTAATTCGGCCATCGGCATTTTTGTCCACCCTACGTTTTCAAGCAAAGGGATGATGAAGATCATGTTACAAACAATTTCAAGACGAAATAACATGTGAAAGAGGAATCTTCCAGCGTTACATGTCGAAGAATGTCTGCAGCCTCGAGTCGAAACTCTGATCAGAAATCTGCTCCCAAAACTCTTTCAGCTCCACTTTAGTAATTGAATCCCTCGTTATGCTCCTCCTCCGAGTCAGCGCATCGAAAAGCTCTCCCGCAAACTCCTTCGATTCCTTCATGCCTGCAGCCGATAAAACCAGAAACCCACTGCAACTCAGACCCAACTCAGTTTGGGAAATTCGCCGGCAATGACGGATTCAAGTTAGCATTTTGAATCGTAGGTGTGAAACGAAATAACAAAACACCTATGCATTGCCCGAAGGCCGAGCGGGGAAGGAAGCCATCGACGGCAAGCTCGTCGAAGCGCTTCTCCACAGCCAGCCACCCGGCCACACCATCTGTCCTGCTGATGAACTTAAGCCCCTTCAGAGCATGCGCAGCGGCAGACTTGGTGCGGTCGAGACGAGGCGCAGAAGGCCGCCGCGTCATAGATGTGAGGCGTCTGAGCTCCTGCGACACCTGCTTGATTGTCGATGAAGCGGTTCGAATCATAGACGAGCCGAACGATGTTCGTCGCTCGAGCGTCTTCGACAGAAGAGTCGTCTGTGGGCCTTCTTCCTTCTCTATCATCGTGCTGGCTGCTTTAACGTTATGAATAGCTATTGAGTCGTCGCGGATGTCGAGGGTAATCTCCACCATGGCTTCTTCGCTTCCTTCCCCGCTGTTGCTGACGCTGCCAGTTTCTGGAATGTTGAATCTTGCACTCTTGCGACCTCCTTGCTTGTTCAGTGGGCCGCTGAAGGAAACACGATCGCCCCCAGCATTGCTCTCATTATCGGAATGGCTTTCGGGGGTTGGGTGCCTCTTGTCGACAGTGCCCATGTTATGCTCTCAGTTTCTCCCACGAAGCTTAGAAGCTCTGAATCTTAGATTTTGGAGGAGAAGGAAGAAGTTGAGAGAGAGAGAGAGAGAGAGAGAGAGGTTTGTATGTTTTAATGTATATAAAAGGAATTGAATTGGATTAGGTGGAGAGAGTCAACGGAAGAGCATCCGCTATGCAACCACGTCGTCTGTGGGTGACCGAACGCGGTTTTCCTTTTTATAAGAATGCGATGGAATGAGAAGCCTTTTCTGGGGCAGTTGCGCATGGATGTCTATAGGATTATTGAACTTAGTGGTTGCGTGTCTCAGCCGGCGGACATGTGAAACCACAGGAAAGGAATAGTGCATTGTCATTCGCATAATGCACAAAACAAAATATGACGATAGCCTGTTTGTATTATTGTAAAGAAGGCTTTTCTAGAATCTTAATTATTTAATAATTTTATTTTTCTTCACTATTATTAATATTTTTAATCAATATTTTATATTTTTCAGTAAAAAACTAGTTTATCTATTTTATTTTGAACTATTATCCGTGATCCCTCACATAATTTTCCTTCTTTTTGTCTAACTTTTCATATATTTTTTTTTCACTTCTCTCTTTGGAAAAAATTAAGGGAAAAAATAGAAAAGTAGGAGAAAAAGAAGAAGTGATGTGATGTAACAGAGGATAATAATCAAAATAAAATAAATAAAAATAAAATATATAAATTTTTTTATAAGAAGAGATGTAAAATAATAATTAAAAAATATAAATAATAATGAAGAAAAGTAGAATTATTGGATAGTTAAGATATCAAATCATATTAAAAGGGATGTAAAAAAATAAAAAATAATGAAAAAGTTTCTCACTCATTTTTCCATTACTAAACACACCCTAAAAGAAAAGTTCTTAAGTAAAAAAATTAAAAAAATGTTATTTTTCTATTTTCAAAAAGTGATTAAGCATGTGAATAACGTACCCTCACTAGGAAAGCACAAGGGAGACTCAACAACCTAAATTGAAACAAAATTTCAAAGTATTAGCAACCATAATCTATTATAGAGCACCAATTCTACTTGTTTAAAATTTCTTGCTTAATGTCTCAACAACTATATTAATAATTTGCTTAAGAATGTTCAACCATCGACTTCAATATACGTCTGGCATGCCCCATGTTGTCATCTATTTAAGACGTCATAGTGCAAATTTTTAAATTTTTACTAGTCATGGTTCAGTCATGCTTATTAGGGAACTCATTTGGTTGGTAGAATCATGCAATCCAAGTGATGATTTTTCCGTCCTATGTGTACATGGCCTTCATATGTCACCCATCCATGGGCCGGAACATTCCCACGAGGCTGGATGGGCTTCAGATGGTATGGGTTGGGACATTACCACAAGGGTGGATGGGCTTCAAATGGGTTACTGAAAAAGTGTTGGAAGTCTTGCGAAACCAAGGAAATATGAAGGAAGCATAGATTTACATGTTTCCATCAATGGCAATGTTATTTGGTCCAAATTTGGAGGATATGGTAGATTAATCTCAGCAAGATACATCCCGAGTTGTAAGCGCCGTGTCTTTTAGTTGACCCACTTCGTTCGTTGAGTGCAGATGCCCATGAAATGGGCCATCGATGCAGGCAACATCTTGTCCAATCGGACAACAATATTGATTTTAGATAACCCTCATTAAGCTATCAAATGGCTCGAATTTTTCAAAAAATAAAAAAAAATAATAACTGTGGGTCGTACCAGTGTGGAAATGAGGAATTGGTTACTTCTCTGGCCTTCCCGGTCTACTCAAAACCTTTGAGGTTGAGCTCGCTCGCCCATCGTGATCAAATGGCTAAGGAGTATGAAACTGGGGCTCCATTTACAAGGTTAGATTGGAGCTCCCGATGAAGGCAATCTGAACCAAAATGGGTTTGGTTGAGTCGTTTTTCAGTACATTCTATAATAATCTTTGTAAAATAATGGACATACTTATGACAGGCATCTAAATGAGTACATGTTGAGCAAAGTATCATCAATGTAATGGGTCATATGATAGGGCTGACCCATTTTTTATATCCTAAGGTTGGAATTAGAAATGGAGACTATGCAGTAAGCTGAGCATGTGTTGGCCCAAGTTGCTGGCCCCTTTTTTTATTACTGAGTCTGACCAACCTAGCCCAATGCCGTGCTTGTTTATAAAACTGGTCTCATTGATTTATTTATTTATTTCGACAAAACCTGACCCTTTTTTCACATAGTATATTGATTAAAAATCCAAGACAAGCATCATAGCTTTTCAATATATTTTTTATGATCTGTTTTGAAATTTAAATGAGTCAAAAGAAATGAAAACTCATAAAATTGTCTCAGAACATATTATTGTTTTTCATAATTTAGTTCATAAAGTTTTCAATTAAGATGATTTTTATATCTTGATCAGATAAATGTAATTAAAGCATCATGGTATGGTATGGTATGTGAAAACAAAGAAGTTTCATTGATAGAACATAAGCATTACCCTTTTCTGATGCTGAAAAGATGTTTCGTGGGGTACACTTAGGCTTAGACTGAGGGTTCAATGAACGTATTCGGGGGCTCATTAAGAGTGTTTCTCTAGAGAACTGTTGTAAGTTTTAAAAAGAAATTCAGGTCAGGTCAGGTGAGATCAATGTTATCAAAACTAGACCGCTAATGGAACCGGTCAAGCGTCCCGCTCATGGTTTAACCATTGGTTCAACTAGATAAATCATTTTTTTTAGAAAAAATTTAAAAATAATATAACATGATTTTAAAAAATCTAAACCATAGATATTAATCTAAGTATATAAATATTTTATTATAATGCTATGTTACTTTAATTCATTATTTTGTTCTATTAAAAATATTAAAAGTAAAACAAAAATTACTATTACACCGAACTAGGCTAACTGGTTCGATCCACCGGGCCTGTCCGATTCTAATAACTATGGGTGGGGTTGAAGGTCAGTAATTCATTAATGTCCTATTTCGAGTTAGAACTATTACATTAGGCTTGTATATACAATCACCACCCTGGTTAGAAAATATTTTTATTCTAATCCAAAGAATGGAAAGGCCTAGTTCCATTCCAACCTTGGCTTCACGGGGTGAGTTGAGAGGCGTGTTTGCCACATTCACGTTCATATTTGAAAAATCTAACGGTTTAATAAGATACTTTCTGTGCCCATCTAAACATTAGACAACGCTTGTAAATATATAATCAAGATTATGTATGCATTTATGTGTGTGTATATAACCAGATGTTATACATAACATATTAGTATCACATAGTTGTAGTTTTGGGCTTGGATTGGATCCGATGCCCTCACAAGGATTGGCCCAAACTTTGCAGGTATTTGGAAAATGAGAAATGAAAATTTTTATTAGGAATGAGTTAGACAATAATGTCAATGAAATAAGGAGTTATATCAACTTTTAAGTGATTAAAGAGGAAATAAGTATTACTTCAAAAGAAAGAAAAGTGAATTTTTGTTAAAAGAAAAAAATTATTTTCCACCAACGAAACATGCCAAAATCTATTTTTGGTATAGGTTATATTAGCAAATATTGTAGGAATCTTTGATACCATTTATTACGGAAGCTCTAAAACCAATTCTAAGATCACGGTTGTAAACTCAAGATCATGCATGCATGTATTAAAAGCATTAAAATACAAATCAAATACACAAGATTTACGTGGAAAATCCTTCAACCTAAAAGAAAAAAATTATAGAAGAGAAATAATCAATTTACTATCAAAATAAGTTATAGAGATACATCCAAGATATCGCAAACACATCTCATGTAATGCCTTACATATATCCCCAAATCAACACATTTTGAAAACCCTCTCTCTCACTCTGAAAAGAAAAAAACTCTATGATCTATATGATGACTCCTTAGTCTCAACCAAGAATTCCTCCACTAAATCCTTAACTGAAGCATCCGTATATGACTATCTTAGTGGGCTTTTCTAGGCTCATCTTACATACGCAGGCCCCTTAGACTTTGTATAATACAAAACATAATAACCCAATAAATGTCCACATTAGTCTGAATTTTGCAAACATCAAGCCATCTCTTGATGATTAAACCACTATCTTCACCATCTACAACACAATCCTCAACTTTCTAATTAGTTAGTTCATCAACCTTCATGCTTAAACCAACATGATTAGCATCTCCACTTGAGATGCCTACACAGTCCACCATTATGCATCTTATAGCTCCATCTCTTCCAACTTGCTAGCATCCGAAGAGATGAAACCATCAATATTAGAGATCACAAAGCCTATCTATTTCTACTTTTTAGATATTCGTATTACTGAATTTTCCAAATAAAATCAAGATTATTTACTATAATAGCTTGTGATAAATTAAAATATACAATCCCTTTGAAGATGATACTTTCTTATCGTTATACTACAAAATACTTGCTATTAGTTTACAGTGAATAAGTTTTTTTGTTCTACTAGTAAATAAATCAAGAATACTAATTCACTCAGCTCCCTTTTCTAAGTGTGAAGCTAAGTATCTATTCTCAAGGTCCTAATTTTGATATTCCTATGAAAATTAGAATATTAAAAATGCACTAAACTCTATGATTTTTTTGAGAGATTTCATGACACCTAAAAGCTCTCCTAAGTAATGTAGAGCATCATGTTATGATTCCTAGATTGTATTCGAGATTACCTCTCACGTTTGTCAAATCATAAGTATACAATTATTCAATAAAAGACCAATAATTTGAAAATATTAAAAATAAAGTATCATAAATAAACCAATAAGAACTTTCAACTATATAAATCATTAATTATAACATAATATCAACACAAGATCCATCTCTCCTCCAGAAGGAGGAGTTTAGCTACTTATACTTGAATTAAAATCCATAACATAACCATTCAACATTGCCCAAAATCCAAATCCAAAGTTTAATCATTAGTATAATTGAAGAAAGAGAAGTAAAACATTGAGAGATTCAAGAATAAAATGATAACAAACTCTTCCACTTTTATTTCTTGTCTCTGGAAACCAACTTGAAGTTTCCTTCTTTCAAGATTCTCTGAAAATCTTTCCTTCTTGCCTTTCCTAGCCTCAAAACATGCCTCCAATCTGTCTCTCCTCCCTCTCTAGGGCAACTTATTTTCCTTTTTATACTTCCTTCCTTATAATTTGTCTTTTTCCATCATTTCTAAACATTTGCCAAAAATTTAAAAGTGTGTCATAGGTTCCAATGTCGCAGCAATATGCATGCTATTTGCCCATATTCCACCGCACTACCGTGGCACTAACTTGTTATCTTGGCAAAGATCTTCCTCTCTAGGTTCAGTTTTGCAACACTATCTTCCAGTGCTGTGGCACTAACCTTTTGTTTGCCAAAATCTTCAGATACGATGATCGGTGTTGTAGCACTAAGCTACTAACTTGGAATTCTTGGTCCTCCTCTTAGTTGTTTGCAATCGCTTTTCCATAATTCGTTGTATCTTCTTCTCTTCTCACAAATTCTTTCTCATCTTCTTCACTTTTTCTGCTCCCACTTGCTTTCAAACAAACATAAGTCAAAACATCCTAAATCAACTCAAAATAACTCAAGAATCAACTAAAAACTCAGCTCAAAGGATATGATATAAGTGAACGAAATTCACTTATCAAACACCCTCAAACTTAGCTTTTTGCTACTTCTCGAGCAATACTCAAGAAGAAACTAAAAACGATATTGATCAAGTTCACCGAACCTCATGTTAACATAACTTGGAAGAAAATGTCAAAATATCATGTATATCAAAATTTCAACCTGAATATCATCTTATCTACCTTCGATTCTTAGTACATGTGCAAAAAGTTATAGTCATTTCAATTTAAATCACTTCATACTTAGATAAATTCTTGCACCTAAGTAAAACATATTCAATGCAAACTCTAAGAATTCATGAATTACAAGTGACTGTAATAGATATGCATATGATGTTATACTTCCTTTACTCTTCTCATTTTTGTTTTGTGGGTTGTATTACTATCACACTCTCTACAATTATCTTCTTTTAATTTCTTTAGAATATGATCCCCCCAAATTTTGAGCTGTATTACTATCAAATTCCTAAACTTTCTTTTTTGGTTCATGAAGATGTAATCCCCCCAATTGAAGGATGAATCCTTATTCATGCTTTTCTTTTATCTAATGTTTGTCTCAAAAAATAATTATAATGAATTCTAGAGTTTAAACTGAGTTATGCATACTTAGTTACCAAAATTGTTTCTAAGAACTCATTGAATTCAAAAGAAAATGGCTATGTGATCAAATGTATATACGGAATTTAAAGTAGATTATACATATATTTAAGTCAAAAACACAGCTAACATTAACATTCGTTGTTCCCGTCATAGCCAATGTTATAAAATGTTTTTCGTATCATTAGTCTCATATTCTAATTACTGCACAAAATATTTTTTCAAACATAACTACAACCAAACAAAGCACTAAAAAAAGTGTAATACCTTGCCCTGGGGCTTATGCGTTTCATTAATACCTTATAATTTTTTTATTTTTAAGAAAAATATTCTACTAAAAATTTAATAGAATCTACCTTGAAATATAAGGTTATATACCTATAAAATTCTTTATCATGTATAATTATAATTTCAAATACTATAAAGTAATGACATAAATCAGAAAGCATACATCCACAATAGCCTAATTCACCCACAACTATGTGCCCAAGATCGAAACCGAATCATGATAGCAATCTACTTTCCTGGAATAATACAATTTCAATCACAATAATATAGTTAATTCACTATGACATGCCATACATTAGATTATACATAATGTGAAATCTTTTAAATATAATTATATAATGACACAACCAAATTATCTTTCCAATTCATACCTAATACGAGAAAATCATCTTCAAATATTGCTCTCAAGCCCCAATCAACAGTTGGGCTTCATTACTTAGCCAGTTTACTAAAAAAAATAGAACAAGAAGGCATGAGTCTGGGCAACTCAGTAAGTAGGCAATAATAATAATAATTAATCCAAAATTTACATAATTAAATCCAATGATAATTATAACTTAATAAGCCAATCATACTATGAGGACCAAGTCATCATTGTTTCAATATAATACTATACACTCTTCAAGCGTATACAATCATAACCATAACCATAACCATGTTATTCAGGCACTACGCATCACATCTATCATACCGTTATCTCTAATACAAACTATGGAATACTTCACATTCTATCAATATACACATTCATTCAATTATCAGAATAAGAATTTTGGAATAATCAAATCCTCGATAATTTCCACATTCACATATATAAAATGACAAGAATAATCATGGGATAATCCTTATCCCCCTCAATCATAGGCCTATACTTTTCCATACTATAAACATCAATTAATACAACACAAGGGGATATCTATTATCCACATCCAACCAAGCATTCACATATTGTATCAATTTTTAATTTATATACAATGACGAGATATTTTGTATCCCACTCATTTAGACACCCATAAGCAAGATACACATAGACACAGGATAATTTCTATCCCAAGTAATCACATGTTCATATTATGACCAGCTCCAATTATTTTAATTCAAGGGGTACTCTTTATCCCTAACTTTCATGTATCCACAAATCTTATAAACATCAACTGTAAAATAACAATACAGGATAACTACTATCCCCATTCATATATATAAGCCTAGATATAAAACAAATGAGATGATCAATATCCTCATCCATTCATACATTCAACTAAGAAAGAACCTACTTACCTCATGTGAAGCAGCACTCTCCATAAGGTCTCTAGTTCACTATTTTTGGCTCCTAAGGACACTTCCATAAGCCTACATATACATGTATTCCGACTAAGACATGCCATTTGGCATGGGTTTCAAGTACATAAACCCATTACTTTTTTTTCCACATACATGCATCAATGCAAGTCAATTAAACACAAGTTTTTCATGTCACCATCTACCCATAAGGGTGTCCATTCATGGGGCTTTTTTAAACACAATCTTAAGGTATAAATTTACTTAACTCAAGACCCTATTTTTGCCCATCTTGTAAACATTTATTTAATCCTTTTTAAGACATCCAAAATCCCATTTTCATGCTTAATTAGTAGCCAATGTAGAGCTGCAATGAAACCCTTTGATTATATCATGCTTTTCATTGGGGCATTTTAACAAACACTTAACATACATGATTTTTTTACATAAATTTCAGCAATATGTAACAAGTCCCATGCAATTATCACATTACATAATCTGTATTTCACATTATTATCATTATAGCATTATTAAAATACATTGATTAAGCTGTGAATTAATCAATATGATGGCCCATTTACACCACCCATGAATTTTTGTATGAGCATTTGATCAAACACCTAGACTGCATACGTAATTTGTCAATTTTAACAACAAGTGTCAAGAGGATTTTATTTTCACCACTAAATAATGATTATATATAGTAATTAACATTTTAATAACATCACCAATACATTACTTAAACCATTGATCACTTCATTTTGTTGCCAACGAAATCGGCAGTTATATATATGAGATTTTTGTGGCCTATCATCATAGAAATCATACAAGCAACCCCTAAGCTCATTTTCCTTATCAATTTCATAAATTATCCATGTTAATCTCCCCCATAATGGCCCCATGTTTTGTGTAACCCTAGCAGAAATAGAAAATTGAAAAATCAGTTAATGAAAAAACTTACCAATGAATTTATGAGTTGTCTTCACCAAAAAATGAAATTCTAAACTACAATCTTCATTTCTCTCATGGGCAACAGTAGGGAAAGGACAAAAATGGTTTATTCTCCCTCTGGTCCATGTTCAAATCAAGGGCTTTTTGCTCCTCTCTTGGTGGGTTCTAACACCATAACCTTGAATTTTCCTCACTAATTTGCAAGAATTTAGGGCAAAGATGGAGGGGGAAGAGAGGTAGCAGCAAAACATGGAAAAGGGTTAGGTGTTATGATTGTGGGAGGAAGATGGAGTAGCTTAAAAGCTTAAGACTTTGGTGCTCCTCCAGTGTAGGTGTGTTCCATATGTTTGCAGCCATTTTCCACTTTAATCTCGTTATTTACATGTTGTTAATACATCCTCTAATTATTCCCTTCTTAAATATATTAATTACATAATTAATTTCTCTCAAATAAATAGAATTAATATCATTCAATCATAATTATCTTGTCTCAAATAAATTATGATTCATCACTCAACCACTAATAATTAAGCCTCAATTGTCATATAAAAATCAATAAATCATTACATATTTTGCATTATACACAAATATTTATCTCAAGGGGTTTTACATATAAATTCTCAAAATTATTTTGGATAATCAATACATAAAATTTTAAAATTATCCAGCTTAATCTCATAATTTCTATCCTTCATTATCCACCCAGAGCAATTTCAAGGAGTTGACCATAACTTTCATGTAAGAATTTTCAATTGAGTGATTCTTGTGGTGTCCCATAGTCTAACTTATCCCAAGAGGGGAAAGGTAAATTAGGTTTGTGAATATTAATTGCTTAACCCCTGCAAGATTACTTCTCTCTTTTTTGTTACTTGTGTGCTGTGCAATGTAAACTAAGTAATCGAATATTAAAGTGCAAGAAAATAAATAAATAAGCACACATAAATAACATAATTTTATAGTAGTTTGAAACCCGTCCCTACATCCCCTCTTCCAAGAGCAAATACTCATTATGTCTTGGGTTTCACTATATTCTATATAGTAGAATTACAATATTGCTTCCAACAATCTTCTAGATTCTACCTCTAGGGGGCATAAACAGTGCTTTCAGCACTTTTATGGATTCCAGCTTTAGGGGGCATAAACACAGTGCTCTCAGCACTCTTCTAGATTCTAGCTCTTGGAGGCACAAATGCAGTGCTTGTAGCACTTTTTTAGTTTTTAAAAGCTCACCAGGAAACTCACTAGTTTTTAAAATTACTATCAAACTTAATAGTTTTCCAAAGCTTAACAACAACTCATACAATGTGATTTTTTCGAGCTCACCATAAACTCACTAGTTTTCAGATCAACCAAAAAACTTTTACACAATTAAGTACAGGGGAAGCTGAAATCTTTTATAGTTCTAATTATATAGAAAAATCTTCCAAAGATGTAAAATTAGTGGTCATAAGGATTTGCAGAATAAAGCTCATAAAAGATAGATAACAATTCAAACTTTTGGCCATAGGTGGAAGAATTTGCATAAGTTTAAGATCATTTGAAATGTCTTCCTTCACCACCTTTGAATCATTTCACCTCTTCTCCTTAAATAGCTTCTTCATAATTTTGATTGTTGGAGAAGATGAGTTTCGTTGAATGTAGAAATGGGAGCAGCAATGAATGAAGAAGACTATTGAGATTTTTGCCATTGGAGTACATGCCTTCTGATTTGTCTTGAGTTGCTGCATCATCATTCTTTTACAGAGAGGAAGATGAGCTATATCAAAAGATGTTCCTTGTTTGATTTATCACATCTGAAATACCTAGAGCGCTGCTTGTTGCTGGAAATGTTGATTGAAACGTCTGTACATTGAAAGCTTGAGTGCATATGTCATTTAGAAGCAAGTCACATAAATCAATTAATCTCAGATAAGTCATGGCTTCTTTCTATTTGGATTTATCTCTCATAAGTCTTGGAAAAATTATCCTATGAGTTTTTTCTGTCAGTTGATCCTTCGTGAATGTGATTTATCTGTAGTAAGTAATAGATGAATTCTAGCACCACCGACCAAGTCAAACTAATCGACAGACAAACTCTGCTTTTTCTTGTTCAAACAAATGACGTAAAATGTTCTTCTATTGTTCATAATTCATTTGTAGAAAGTGACAAACAAATTCTGCTTTACTTTATGTTGTACGAATTAGTCTTTGTACTTCATCTATAGATTTGTCTGTATTATGTTGTTGACGAATGTGCTTGTGCATTATAGTATACTTTTTTAAAGCAGCCACTTTTTTTATGCAGCTTCGTCTGTACTCACAATGTTGATTCTAGGTCATCTTCCACTTTGTCTGTAGTAAGTTACAAATGAATTTTGATGCCATAGAGGAAGTCGAATTTCTTATTTTGCATTTTTTGAGCAATTAATGGAATTCATCTCTACAACTTTTTGCTTACTTTATTTTAGATTTGTCCATCTTTACTTAGATTAAGTTGCACCTACTTTGTCTTGACATCTTGCCTACTTATTCTTAGACAAAGTCTTTCTTCTTGCTTTGATGGTCAGACAAAGTCTTTTCTCTTAATGCTCGATTGCCCGGGTGGCTGTTATAATGTCATTCTTTTTTCTTCATTTGCCTGAGCATATGATGGAATTGCTTCCTTACTCTTTTTTAGACAAACTCTAGCTAATAGATGGTCCACAATTTAAGATTTCTGATCATGGCGTCATCTTCAACTATTTCTGTTATTATATTTATCTGTGGAGTTTCTCATTGCATTTTACAGATAAAGCAAGCTCCTTTGCTACCCATCATGAAGCCTTGTTTCTTTTTCATCAGTAATCTTCATATAATTTGAACATTATGAATGTGATAGATATTTGACGTAGCTGATCATAGTCTTGCACTTAGAGATTTTTCGCACTTGCTATAATGTTAGCTTTGAAATATGTTATTTCCATAGAACGTATTTATCCTTAAGTAATTTTCCATGATATAGAGCAAGGATAATATATATCTCTATTTAAGCATATAATATGAAAACTCAATAGAGTTGTAATAGCCAAAACTAGAAATGGCAAGTAATTTTTAAAGTTTGACGAATGTTTTAGTTTGGACAGCACAAGCAGGGAACAAACCCTATCCTCAGCCGACAGTTGCAGCAATCTCTGCTCATCTTCTTCAAATCCGGCGAGATCCAAAACTGACCTGTGATCGTCCGTTGTCGACAACTTTACCAGTCGAGCCCCACATCAATGCCCCTGTCCTTCGAATGACTCGGAATAGTGGGGTAGCAGGCTGGATCTCCCCCATGGCATCCATCAAAGTGGCCAGGAAAATACAGGCACGCGTCTTCAAAACGAGACCAGGAACGTTGTCTATGCTAACGCTTATTGTGGATCCGCTGATGCTTCTGTGGATCCGCTTACGAGGATGTTGTATCCTTTAAACTCCGTCGATGCTTCTGCGGATCTGCTTATGAGGATGTCATATCCTTTAAACTCCGCCGATGCTTCTGCGGATCCGCTTACGAGGAGTTTGTATTCTTTAAACTCCGCTGATGCTTCTACAGATCCGCTTATGAGGAGGTCGTATCCTTTAAACTCCATTGATGCTTCTGCGGATCCTCTTATGAGGATGTCGTATCCTTTAAACTCCGACGCTTCCTTGGCATCTCATGCCACACTATAGCACATGTTACTTTATGGAACCATCAACAAGCACTTGTCTCAAGCATCATACCATGGAACTAGAGTCTAGGTTTCCAAGCATCATGCCATGGACATCATACAGCGGAACCGGAGTCTAGGTTGGGTCCATATATGTAACTTGCACATTGTAATAGCCTGAACCAGAACCAATGGCCAAGATAAGAACAAAAATGATGGGGAAGAGAAGGGGCTTCGCTCGCGCACTGAGCCACGTGAGGAGCTCACGCGTCGACTCCAAATCCGGCGACATCGACACCACCCAACCGACCCTGCTCGACGTCATCTCCGTCTGGGCAATTCGGCATCTCTATCGGCCATCGGCGGTGAGCAGGGAATGGAAGTCAGAGCCCATCCCGCTAGACAGCGAGAAGGTTACAGCGGCAGCATCACCGGCAGCGAGGAAGAAGGCCACCCTGTCCTACATCTTCCGGCAACCAAAGGCAAGGATCTGGCATGGCAAGGGGTTGTCCAGCATTAGCACGACGTCGGAGGCATCATGGCCGGAATAGATCGACCATCCAATGATCGGACGGTGACGTCGCAATGCGATCCGCGGGTAAAAACGATGGGTTTTTCCGCATATGGCTGAATTCGCGGGCGATCAGGAAGGACAATCTGGCATGGCAAGATCAGCATCAGCGTTGAAATAGCAACATCAAGTCTTGGAATAAAGTAGATTAACTGGCCGGTGGCAACGTCGCATGGCAGGGAGGAAGCAAGGCGTACTAGCGTGCGGTTCTTTGCCTTCTGGCCACTGGGGTCAGGGACCCGGTGCGGCAAATGGCTGTCGAAGATCAGGACGTCGACTAGAATGCTGTTGTCATAGCGGATTGGCTGATTGGTGGTCGGACCTTGAAATTACAGCGATGACTTGCGGCTGAAACGATGGTCATTTAAGCATCTTTTGAGATTTCCGACAACGGGAAAGGAGGATCAACGGCAGGAGCACCCGCACCGAAATTGGAAAGCGATCATTGATTTTTTGATTGTCATGGATTACCCGATGGACGTTGAACATCGTCGGCGGAAAAGACGCTGATGCGTCTTTGATTTCACCTCTCCTACCAGAATCCATTTGTGGACGACGATTTAGCTCGCCGGACAAGCAACGATCATCATCGACGAAATGGCGATGAGGGTTGCTGCGAGGCATCAGAACATCGACGACAAAGGGATAACCCACCGGAAGCAGCCATGGAATCGATTTGCCCCCGTGTCGTCTCTGACGTACCATGCAGATATGGTGGGTTAGCCGAGCAGCCATCGTCGATCTCCCCATGCCACTGCTGACATGCCGTGCGGACGAGAGGGACCGGCCGCGCAATTGACGATGGCGAGGATGAGCAGCAGCCTGTGTAGTGTGAGTGTGGCGTGTAGACGAGGTGGCATGGCCACGCAGCCGACGCCTACGAAGATGAGTAGTGGACGACATGGTACGACCCGATGTGTTACGTGATCAGGGGCTGTCCGCCTGCTCCGACGAGAAGATGGCGAAGACGGCGAGGCATCGTGCGATGGAGGGGCGCCACGCACCTGCTGACGTACTAGGCCGTTGAAGTCTTGCCCATGCTGACATGGCACGCAGCTGAGGAGGGGCCGACCTGGTGTGCAGAGGAGGTAGCCTGGGCTAACGTGTTACACAACCAAAGCTTTCCGTCCATGTCAGCACGTTTTGACAGAAGGGCGTGCAACTAATGTGGCGAGCTGGAGGGACGACAAAAACCCCCTGCAGCCAGCGAATCGCGAAGTGGCAACCTCCCCGTCCGCGCAGCCAGCGACCCATGCAGCTACGTTGGTGACGCGTTGCAAGAACTTGGTGACGCAGCCTGGAGCCTCGGGGGTTATTTTCCAAAGGAATTCCCAAAATGCCCCACTGGTGAAGCTGAACATATTTTTCAAAGGATTTCCTAAAATGACCCCATGGTGGAGCTGAAATTCCCAAAATGCCCCCACCGGTGAAGCTGGGCATATCTTCCAAAGAATTTTCCAAAATGCCCAAATGGTGGAGCTGGAATCCCCAGGATGCTCCCATGGTGGAGCCAAAATTCCTAAAACACCCCCACTAGTGAAGCTGGGCATAATTCCAAAGAGTTCCCCAAAATGCCCTATGGTGGAACTAAAATTCCTAAACTACCCTCAGAGGACCTAGGGCCTATAAATACCCCCTCCCTCTTCTTGAAGAGAGGATTTTTTGGGTGAGAAGAGAGGATTTTTTGGTAGAAGGAGAATTCTCTTGGAAAGGGAGAACTTGGAGAAGGAGCTTCGAGGAATCTTCAAGAGGCAGATGCCTCACTTGACACTAGTGGCCAAAGGCCACTAATAATCTATCTAGTGCCTGAGGGCACTTTGCCATGGCCTCACCATGGTACATACATGGGTTCCACCCATGCTATAGTAATGGTGGGCCCCATATAGCCAATGGATAACAAGATAACACTGATTTAGACATCCTAAATACATTAAAACCTGTTGAATCCTGATTAAACCACGTAATCATCCTATAAATTAGGAAATTAATGACATCATCTAAAAACTGTCATTGGCACTAATCACTGCCATTAGTGTTAATCGTGATTAGGCTTAATTAACTCAAAGTGTAATTAGGCTTAATTCATGTAGTCTGAATCTTTGATCTCTCATAGTATAAACGGCAGAGATCGCTCGCTTACAGTTTTTCATGGGATATTGGAAAGCACCACTCACCAACTCTTTCAAAATCCTAAGTCTAGGATTGAGTCACTGAGTCGTGACTCACCAAGTCAAACCTTAGCAACCTCCACCCACCAACTCATTCAAAAGCCTAAGTCTAGGACCGAGTCATTGAATCGTGACTCACCAAGTCAAACCTTAGTAACCATCAACTCATTCAAAAGCTTAAGTCTAGGATCGAGTAACTGAGTCGTGACTCACTGAGTCAAGCCTTAGCAACCATCATCCATCAACTCATTCAAAAGCCTAAGTCCAGGACCGAGTCACTGAGTCGTGACTCACCGAGTCAAACCTTAGCAACCGCTACCCACCAACTCATTCAAAAGCCTAAGTTTAGAACCGAGTCACTGAGTCGTGACTCACCGAGTCAAATCTTAGCAACCACCAACCATCAACTAATTCAAAAGCCTAAGTCTAGGACTGAATCACTAAGTCGTGACTCACCGAGTCAAACCTTAGCAACCGCCAATAATCAACTTATTCAAAAGCCTAAGTCTAGGACCAAGTCACTGAGTCGTGACACCGAGTCAAACCGTAGCAACCGCCAACAATCAATTCATTCAAAAGCCTAAGTCTAGGACCGAGTCACTGAGTCAAACATTAGCATATACCACTCATCAAAGCAACCAAATCCAGTCAACCTGGCCCATTCTTCCTAAGCTTCTCATGGGTAATTGAGAGAGCCGAGCTAAACCCAGTTAACTTAGCCCACTCTTCCTAAGCTTCTCATGGGCAATGAGAGAAGGCTTAACCAAACCTAGGTCATTTGTTTTCTTCTAATCTCTTTTAGGTCTAAAACACAATAGAGATCACTCGGTCCTGAGTCCTTTCGGGATATGCCAATTGGGTCACAAAATATCTACTGTCTCTATAATTTCTTACAGTCTAAATAATAGAAATCACCCAGTCTTGATTCCACCCGGGACAAACTAATCGGATCGAAACACCCATTTTCTAGTTGACCCAATGTCTAGCAACCCAATCTAGAACTGTGTCATCCCATCCGCCCATTGACTTGAGACAATCTCCTAAGTATCAAGTCATCGCAATATGCTCGACGATCCCAAAGACAACACACATCTATTTTGAGAGAGAAAGTGTGTGATTTATTTTTGGATTTCTAAGATGCATTATACTTTTTCTTTTAATCAAAGGTTTTCTCCATTGTGGAGATGTAATTAGGACCACTTGTAGTTTGGGATGTGAACACACAATTTTTTTGATGTACACAGCAAGTGTAATCAATTGAGGAAAATCAATAATAATGGAAATTACTTAATTCATTCCAAAGGCGACCAATTCTGGTAATGTCATTCCATTTATTTATTTCTTCCTCATTTTCTGTCCTTAATACGAGAGTATAGTACTAAATGTGATTAAACAAATTAACATATTAAAGAATGATAACTAAGGTTAAGTGCACCATGAAGTGAAAGATGTATGCTTGTATAATTAAACATTCGTAATTATGTGTACATTTCACATTATTAATTATTATTTATCAAATCATAATTATGCATATGATTATTAGCGATTTAAGCACATATATTATTTTATTTTTATACAAGTTTTGTTATCATCAAAATCATATATAATATAATCCTGATATCTTATTTCATTAGATAGATAATTTCAAGGGTTACAACTTTCATGTTGATTACTTTTTCTAAATCAACCTTGATTTGGATTCGTAGAGCCTCAAAGTGATGCCTTTTGTATTTAGAGACAGTTACAATGTTTTAGTTATAATTTCCTTGTATAAACTTGGAATTAAGTGATTATTGATTCATCAAAAAGAAAATTTTAAGATATGCATTTTTTGTGTTAAACACTTTTTATAAATCATCCAATTTCCGTGTCAAAATTTAGACACAAGTGATGCCATTTACATTTTTAACCTTTTCACCTCTAATCATCATAAAAAAAAAATTACCCAGAATTTTCAACCCTCGTGTATTACAAACCCCCCTCCTTACAAAAGTTTCATCTTTGAAACTTTAAATCTCGGTCCATAAGTCAAGTATCTTCCCATCTCATTCACACCATACTTCCACTGCGTAAAATCTAAGGCTCTAGAGCAAACAAGTACAATTTTTATCATTGCTCTCTATCTTACACCTTGTGGATCGGTATCCACATAATACACCTTACAAGGATTCTTTTACTAATTATATAACCCAATTTGTACTAAAGATAACACTTACATAGCTTCGTATTCTAGATGCTAAAATATTAATATAATTAATATAATATAAACATAATTAATCTTATAATCACGCCCATGATATGGGGATGTTACATCAATGTCATGAAAGACAATCATGCTCAAATGGATGCACGTGCAACTGACCCATCCAAGGTACCTACTCGCTATGCAAACATTATTCCTTGCATTATAGAATCCTACGCATGATGCGTGATAAATATTGATTTATACAAGTCACTTCATGCTATACTGACACTCATTGTTATGCACCAATTCTCATACTCATACAGCTCATACTGATATAGCTAATAAGTACACCACGATGAACACTTAGTCTTTTTCTTAGGTCCTTCCCTGTATCATCGTTCATAAAGCCAGCTAGGAGCCACACCTTAACCGGGTCTCTTTCAACCTTGATGATCACTCCCTGCCCACTGTGACCCATAGGAATTACACGTTCACCAAATTAGAGACTAGGTCATCTTATACATTACATACATCATACAGGTACATCACATTCATGTTATGCTAATCATATCTATATCAATACCTATGCCAAGTGCCCATCATATCCAAGCCACCACCTCTGCTATACATGGGCACCATAGGGGTCATATCATATCCTGGCCACATCGGTCATCCACCACTGCCAGACACGGGCTCCAGAGGGATCTAATCATATCCTAGCTACACTAGCTACCCACCTCTACTACACATGGGTACCAGAGGTGTAATATTATATTCGGGCTGTCCAGGCATCACAATCAAGCCACAACCTATGCGGGTGTTAGGTCCAGGCTATCACAGACCTCCTCACCATCACAGAAAGAATTTAGTTCATCATCGAGCACTATTATGGGTATCACATATATATGTTACATATACTTGTGCATATTCATGCCAATCCCATATGCATATGAGGTAGATACAGTGATGACATATCATGTTCATGCATCCTCATGCCTACCACAAGCATCCTACCCATACCTTGTATTGCCATTCACACATATGTTTTCATGTGCATGTCTCTGTGGTAATGCAGAATTTTTGGTAAGGAAAATTATTTCCAAAAATATATTTTGGAAAATTTTATACATGTAAATGATTAGAAATTGAAGAGGATTAATTATACTATTAATGTATTTAGGTGGGGATATGAAATGATATGTGAATCGGGTGTTGAAAATGAGACTTGGTGGAAACTGGGTGGTGTACCCTATAATTCAAGGTAATTAAAATTTAAAAAAAATCATTTAGGGTATTTGTGCACATGATAAAATTAAAATTGGGATACCAATTATTTATATATTTTAATGTATTTAAGAATTTATTATTAATTGATAATTATCTTATTAAATTAGGGTCCAAAATATGTGAATTAGAGATGCATGTGCATGGAAAAGTTGGTGCACCATTAGAGCACTAAGCCTGAACCCTAATTTCTATATTGAATTACTCCCACGCCCCCACTCCTCTCTCCTATTCATGACCAAGAGAAAACAACCCCTTCCTAAGCCCTTCACATCCTTATTGCCATTGAAATTACATAGGAAAAACTTGGATTTTAATGCACATCAATCCCATGAAATCAAAGCTCTTGATTGTAACCCTTTTGAATGTGTTTTAAAGTGGAAGAACCTCCTGTTTTGCTTGATTAGCTGCTACAATTTGTGGGCATGATTAAAGGTGGTAATCAACATCTAGAGTCAAGGTAAATCATTTTCCCCAAATTCTATTTACATGATTTCAATTTAGGGCAACAATGTGTGATCTATGGGCATGATCTAAGGGCCAAATCTATTGTGATGGGGAGATTATTAATTAAAAATTTCAGAAAGGGTATGGTGATTTGGGTTGTGATCATAAATTTGAGGCATGTTTAGCATGTTTATGATGTATGGAATATATATGAAGTTCAATTGATGATCTAATGATGATTATATGCTATTTATTATGCTTGATAAAATACCTAAGTGAAGGGTTGTTTCATGTGCATTGATGTTGGGGTTGTTTTCAAATGAATTTTAATGAATAATTAGCATGTTTATATTATCCTTATTAAGTTAATTATATGAGATTATGGATGTGCATGACTTAAAATGGGTTTGCTATGATGCATATTGCCAAAATGTTTAAATTTATATTATGTAAGAGTAGTGTATGATGCATTGTCACTAGAGGACTATATGGAATGAATGGACAGGTTATATAATAGAATTTAGCTTTAATTTATCAAGTTAAATTACCAATTATGATGCAAAATTAGTGGTAAACGGATTGGTTAATGAAGGGTGTAAGTTAAATAGATTGTATGGTGTTAAAAGTTGCAAATTACAAATGTCTATCAAGTGTTTGATGAAATTTCTCAAGGAGAACAAAGTGGAATTGGGGGAAATGGATTAGGACTTTAATTGGCCATTAAGTGATAAATAAAATAAAGTACTTAGTGTCCCAATTGTATGATTAAAAGTAAGATGGAAAAATGGGCAGCTACGATAATAAGTTGAGGTGTTTGGATCAAGTGGAATGCATATTGTAAACTGCCCTTAAAATGGAAAGCTATATGATGGGTTTGTGACAACTATAAGATGAGTTCATTTGACTTAAATTAGTTAATAGATTGCTAGTATAATTAGCAAGGTTAAGGCCCTCGAAGTTTGATAAATTTTAATATAAAAGGATGGATTATAATCTATCATTTGATAGGTTGAAAAAAGACCAAATTAAAAATTTGAAACCCTTAAAAATTAAGTTAGAAATGATGCAATGAAATTGTTTTTGATGTTTATATGTTTACCTAATTAGATAATAAGTGATGGGATATAAAAAATGATGATTTAGACCCTAAATATCCAAAGGTATAGATGGGTGAATTCCACTTAGAATTGCATGCAGTTGAGATAGAGCTTATGTAGTTGTTTGAGAATGCAAAAAGTAATACATAAAATGTTTATAGGATCCATTGGACCCTCAGTTAGAAGGTAGTGATCGAATTGAAGGTTGTGGATTCATTTTCAAGTGAGGTAAGTAGGATTCTCTCAAATGTATGTGTGGTTGAGTGTCACTAACATGTTGGCATATAGGCACGTATATGTTGATGTTTGTGCAATGTATTTATGGAACATACTTTCATTTGAGTTTAACCACATGCATGGATGTTGAAATTTTAATTTAATACTCATTGTGTTGAGAATGTTTATGCTCATGCGATATGATTTGGGTAGTTATGACATGGTATCTATGTGCATGCAGTTGCATATGTGACAAATGAAATTACCTGCATGGCATAAGGATAGCATGTGTGGCTGTTAGATTGCCTGCGTGGCATAAGGATAACTTGTGTGACTGATGAATTGCTTATGTGGCTGATTGAATGCCCGTGTGGCATGTAAAGCCTATGTGGTTGAGTGATAGCCTTAATGACACCTGATGTGTTATACCTGTGTATTTGGATGATTATAACCATGCTTGGACTGAGTGCTACATGATTGCATTAGCTTGAGTTGGTATGTGTGACTCGATGTTTGATTTATGCTATGTTACCATTATTCCTGCTTACTGAGTTTTACCCAAACTCACCTTTTTTCTCTGTTTTAGATATCAGGCATGATGGAGGAGCCTGAAACAGGAACTAGTTGTAATGCCCCACCCTCCTGAGGCTGTTATTCCCTTTTACATTACAAATACATTTGATTATAATATGATTTTCCCATTTCCCAGTTAGGATTGCTTTGATACTGTTTTCTAATTTATCTAATTTCTAATGGGAATCCTATAAAAATTTTGCCAGAGTTTCTGCTAAAATATCAAAATTTGAACATAATATGCATTATGTATCAAATAACAATTTGAATTAATAAATATAAAATCATAATCTAAATTAACCCATTTTATCCACTGTCCAAGACCTGTATTACACCATAATGGCAATACACCTTAGGGAAAATATATCATGCTATCACAATATTATACATTATTTTCTAAGACAGGCCAATTCATTTCTTTAATACATAAATTACAATTTTACACAATTATACAAATTCACATTTGCATAAATTTAACAATGGGATTCCAATCATAACATTCACACATACCAACCAAAGGTCTTTAATCTCTTTCATATATCCTTTATCAAACCTATTAAATATGAAGGCATGAGTTTGGGCAACTCAGTAAGTAGACATAAATAATAAACAATAAAATAATCAATTCATAATTTACAAAATTCGATCCAATCATGATCACAGATGGAATACACCAATTATACTCTGAGGACCATGTCCTCATTATTCCAATCCAATAATCAGGGATGACACTCATCTCCTGATTCTGACTAAACATTTGATCCTCAATGAATAACCATACTGCTTAATCATCCATCTAGGACATAACCTTTTCTAAATGATAAGAACATAAGTTCATCAACTTATACCAAATAGGGAATTACAATCGATCCTATCTAATCAATCATTCTCATTTTGAATCAATCTTAAACTTTAATATATACAAAGGGATGTTCTTTATCCCACATATTAGACATTCATCTCGAACCAAAACATCAATTACTTCAATACAAGGGATACTCAATATCCCACACAAACCAAATAACATCAATTTTGAACAAAGATGAGATATTTATTATCCTCAGCCAAAACATACAAGCCCAGAGTCAAATTAATGGTACATTAATTATTCCCAATCAATCATACATTCAATAAAAGTAAAGAGGCACCTACTTACCTTAGGCCTTTAGCTCCAAACCATGTTCCTCAAGATGTAAGGGTCATAAGGTCATAATCAAACTCAATTTACCTTTCATTGGGATATTTTATCAATTAGTTAATAGGCACAATGTAATTCCACAAGAATTTTCAAGGAATTCTATTTCTAACCATATACTATCATTATATAATATAACAAACATATAATTAACTTCAATAATAGTCTTATTAGATGTCTAGTCCAATAAATTTGTGGCTCATATGGTCCAAATGCAAAATTCCTTTTAACCCTTACTCAGGGAATAACCCACAATTCATTTTCGTTGATTCAAATCAATCCATACATGTTCTAACACATTCCAATTACGCCATTAACCATTTACACCATGATTAATTCCATAAATATCACAAAATCCCCAATTTTTACTATTCATAGAAACTCTAGCTTAGTCAAATTTAAAATTTTTTAAGCCAAATCACAATATTCATCGTATTAAACCATTTCCCCTATGAATTCTTGATCATATATCAATTTAAACCCCCAAAATTCAATAATTCTCAAAACCCTAAAATCAGAATTTGGGGATTCGGTTGCAAAATCAAGCTTACTTTCAGTTATGAGCATAGTCATCCTCCCCAAATAGATGACCAAGCTCCCAGCTCCATATGACTCCTTCCAATTTGAGGAAATTCAATGTTTCTCTCATTTTCTTCCATTTCTAAAATCATCCATCATATATATCAAAATTTGTGTACAAGTGATGCCTAGAGCATTTCTACTTCTTTTTTTCATACACTATGCTCAAATTATACTTTATCTTCAAAATTTTCTTCTCACGCACTTCAGTACCAAGCTTAATAACTTAAAAATTTTTAAATTAGTCTATATTTATCATGTTCTTAGCAATATTTCCCATGAGTTCCTTATTTTAATGTCTTAGGCATTACAAACTCCCCCCCTCCCCAAACAAAAGTTTCATCCTCAAAGCTTTATACATTATTTGATTCTCATTATTTTTCTAAATGCAAATCTATTCACAACTATCTAATGATTCTATTACTACTTGCTAGTTAAATAGAGCTACTTTAGTTCCCAAATATCTATCCATGAAACTTCACAGTTTTATATTTTTAATTCTAAATATACTATAAAAATTACTATTCAATATTCAAATACAACATTCTCATCATCATTTAAAACCTCAAGGTACACTTCCTCATAAATCAATTATCCCTAAACTCATATTGGTATGTCATTTTTTAATTCTTTCCATTAGCCATTGTCATCATAATTCTGGGCTTATTACTTAGTTTAGCGGGACTTATCACATAGATAAGTCACTAGGCTCTAATACCATTGTATAATACCCCGCCCTAGGGCCAATGCATTTCACTATTACCCAATAATTTTTTTATTTTTAAGAAAGATATTCTACCAAAAATCTGGTAGGGTCTACCCTTAATATAAGGTTATATACCTATACAATTCATTATCATATACAATTATAATTTAAAATAACTATGAAGCAGGGACATAAACCAGAAATGGGACAATCAATATCCTCATCCATTCATAAATTCAACTAAGAAAGAACTTACTTAACTCATGTGATGCAACACTCTCCACAAGGCCTCTAGCTCACTATTTTGGCTTCCAAGGATGCTTTCATAATCCTACATATATATGTATTTTGAATAAGACATGCAATTTGGCATGAGTTTCAAGTACATAAACTCATTACTTTTTTTCCTTATTCATGTATCATTTCAAGTCAATTAAAGTCAAGTTTTTCATGTCACAGTCTACCCATAAGGTTGTTCATTCATGGGACTTTTCTAAACACAATCCTAAGGTACAAATTTACTCAACTCAGACCCTATTAAATTATATATTGCAAATTTTTCTTTAAACCCTTTTTACGATATCCAAAATCTTATTTTAATGCTTAATTAGTAGCCAATGAAGAGCTGTAATGAAACCCTTTGATTATATCATGCTTTTCATTGAGGCATTTTAGCAAAAACTTAACATACATGTTTTTTTAACATAAATTTTACCAATATGTAATAAGTCCCATGCATTTACCACATTACATAATCTATATTTTATATGGTTATCATGATAGAATCATTAAAACACATTGATTAAGCTATGAATTAATCAATATAGTTGCCCTTTTACACCACTCATGAATTTTTGTATGGGCATTTCACCAAACACCAAAAATGCATAAATAATTTGTCAATTTCGACAATATGTGTCAAGAGGATTTTATTTCCACCATTACACAATGATTATTTAGATTAATTAACATCCTAGTCACAGCAACAATACATTACTTAAACCATTAAGTAATTTCTGACTTGCACCAAGAAGTTTGAGAGATAACCAGCTCCCTCAATCGGTATGTCGCCAGGCATAGGTAGTATGAGTACATGATATAATGCCACATTGCTCTCACCTCAGAGCTTCCCACCCAATTAGAAAATCCGATTCAGCTTCCTCCACCTCTAGTTTTTCCCTCCTACTCACCGGCTGATGACAAAGATGATGCAGAAACTGAAGATGAAGATGATGATGAATCTAAATCCGAAGATGATGTTATTGATGATGGTAACTAAGCTCCTTCAGGAAATCCTTGTGCTTCATGCTCTTTATTACATTGCGAAAAATGTGTTATTTTAAGTTTGGGGGAGATTTAACTGTGTTTAATTAGTTGGTTTTGGTTGTTGGTTTTATTTGTGTGTTTGGTTTATCAAGTTATGTGTGTTCTATTTCAATATCTATATTTAGTGCTTTGTTTGGTTGTGGTTATATTTTAAAAAATATTTTATGCATTGATTAGAACATGAGACCAATGATATGGAAAACATGTTATAACATTGGCTAGGATGAGAATGATAGATGCTAATGTTATCTAGACAAGTATGACAGATGCTAATGTTATCTATGTTTTTGACTTGAATATATGTCTAATATACTTTAGATTTTGTACATACATTTGATCAAAATAGTCATTTTCTTTTGAATTTATTGAATACTTAGAAATAATTTTTGTAGTCAAGTATGCATAGCTCAATTTGAACTGTAGAATTCATTATTTTTATTATTTGAGACGAACATTAAATAAAAGAAAATCATTAATAAGGATTCATCCACCGATTCGGGGTATCATATATTTATGAACCAAAAAGAAAACGAGTTTAGGGAGTATGATAGTAATACAACCCACAAAATGAAAATAAGAAGATTAAAAGAAGTAAAACATCATATGCATATCTATTTCAGTCTCTTTTAATCGATGAATTCATAGAGTTGAAGTGAATATGCTTTACTTTGTTACATGAATTAATCTAAGTATGAAGTGATTTAAATTGGAATGGCTATAATTCTTTGCAAATGCACCAAGAATCTAAGGTAGATAAGACTATATTTAGGTTAAAATTTTAGTATACATAATATTTTGATATTTTCTTCCAAGCCATGTTAACTTTCTTAAGGTTTGGTGAACTTGATCAATGTTGTTTTTAGGTTCTTCTTGAGTTTTGCTCGAGGACTAGCGAAAGCTGTATTTGAGAGTGTTTGATAATTGAATTCCATTCACTTATATAATATCCTTTGAGCTAAGTTTTTAGTTGATTCTTGAGTTATTTTGAGCTGATTTGGGATGTTTTGACTTATGTTTGTTTATAGGCAAGTGAGAGCAGAAAGAGTGAAGAAAATGAGAAGAGAATCTATGAGAAGAGAATAGGATGCAATAAATTATGGAAAAGTGAAGCCAAACAACCAAGAGTAGGACCATGAATTTCAAGTAAGTGGCCTAGTTCCACGATACTAAAACCTAATCTCGCAACACTGATCATAGTATGTGAAGATTTTGGCACATAGCAAGTCAGTGCTATGGCATTGGAAGACATTGCCACAACACTGAACCTAGAGAAGAAGAACTTGGCCAAGACAGGAAGTTAGTATTGTGGCACTGGAAGTTAGTGCAGCGGCACTGAGGTGGAACATGGGCAAACAACATGCATAGTATCCCGACACTGGAAGCCAATGCCACAACACTAGAACCTATAATATACTTCTGAATTTTCAGCAAATGCTTGGAAATTATGCAAAAAGACAAAACTATAAGGAAGGAAGTATAAAAAGGAAAAGAAGTCATCCTAGAGAGGATGGGAGGAGAGACAGATTGGAAGCATGTTTTGAGGCTAGGAAAGCAAGAAGGAAGAATTTTCAGAGAAGCTTGGAAGAAGAAAACTTCAAGTTGGTTTCCAGAGACAGGAACTAAAGTAGAAGAGTTTGCTATCTTTTTATTCTTGAATCTCTTTGTGTTTTACTTCTCATTCTTCCTTTGTACTTTGGATTAAACTTTAGATTCAGATTTTGGACAATGTTGAGTGATTATGTTATGGATTTTGATTCAAGTATAAGTAGCTAAACTCCACCTTCTAAAGGGGAGATGGATCTTGTGCTAATATTATTGTGTAATTAATAATTTATATGGCTAAAAGTTCTTATTAGTTTATTTATGATGCTTTATTCTTAATGCTTTTAATTTATTGGTGTTTCGAGAACGCGTCGCTGAGGGCGCTCAAGAAGTCAGATCAAGCATAGTAAATAATGAAGAAGAAAACGAAATGCGAACGGAACGTCATGACCGGGACTGGTCTCCTTTGGAATGAACCAGAGGATATTCCATTATCATTG
>JAYJMB010021303.1:0-41364 GCA_036873735.1 Pouteria campechiana | reverse complement strand
CCCTAAACCCTAAAACCCTAAACCCTAAAACCCTAAACCCAAAACCCTAAACCCTAAACCCTAAAACCCAAAACCCTAAACCCTAAACCCAAAACCCTAAAACCCTAAACCCAAAACCCTAAACCCTAAACCCTAAAACCCTAAACCCTAAACCCTGAACCCTGAACCCTGAACCCTGAACCCTAAACCCTAAACCCTAAACCCTAAACCCAAAACCCTGAACCCTAAACCCTGAACCCTGAACCCTGAACCCTGAACCCTGAACCCAAAACCCTGAACCCTAAACCCTGAACCCTAAACCCTAAACCCTGAACCCTAAACCCAAAACCCTAAACCCTAAACCCTAAACCCTAAACCCCAAACACTAGATAACCCCAAACCCTAAACCTCTATCCTTAAACCCCAAACCCTAAACCCTAAACTCCAAACCCTAGGCCCTAAACCCAAAACCCTAAACCCTAAACCCCTTAACCCTAAAACCCTAAACCTTAAACCCTAGAAAACCCCGAACTTTAAACCCTAAACCTCGAATGATAAAGCGCTAAATTTTTAACCCTAAAGCTCAAAACTTAGACCCATAACGCCAAACACTAAATCCTAGACACCTAAATCTTCATGGCCCGAACCAAAACCCGTACCCGTAAACCCTAAAACCCCAAATCCCTTACCCCTAAAACCCTTTAACATGTCTACATCAATACTTAAAAATGGGGAGATTTGAGACTTTCTAAAATTTGCTCGTAATTGTTTTTCTCACCCATGATCCTGCAACCTTTGAAAATGTTCAAAAAATCAAAATAGATTTTGGCTCAAAATGAAATAGCATTGTAATTGTTTATTAAAGCTTTCGCTTCATTGTTGTGCTATTCATATTTGCACAAAATGTTTTTCTTCTTTACACATGTTCCTACTTTTCTCTATTTTTAAAAAATTGCTTCAACCATTCATTATCTTTAGGATTATATTTTTTTAGTAAAGAATTCTATGCTTTAAGAAAATTTTTCTCTTGCTCATAATCATATATGGAATATTGAAAATCTCTATTGAATGTATTTAAGCCGACAAATATGTGACTATGATGTTTCAATGCATTTTGATAAATATTCCAAACATAAATTTGGTGACCTGTATTTGGCATTTTAAGCTTTAGGTTAGTAGTTATAACTGATAAACTCATAATATATCATATTTTTATATTTAAATTTGTATATTTAAGATCTTTTTTTAATATATTTTCAGTGGATATTGAACTCAATTGAGTTTATATTGTAGCAAACATAAAAATTTGTAAAATGAAACAGAAGATTAAAAAGTGTTACTTTAAAGTAATTTTTGAAATTGATGGTGACCTATTTAAAGAAAAATTTCAACATGAAAGTTTTAGCCTTTCTTTTTAGATTTTCAATGCCTAAAGAATCATAAGATTCTAAGTTTATATGAGAAAGTTATGGCTAAGTTAATGTAATTTTCTCTAGAGTTTTATATTCGTCTGCTACTTTGTCTGATAGAAAGCGTCGCTTTAAGGCCCCATGACTCATAGAGGATGAATTATTCAGAAAAAGTGATCAACATGAAAGTTATATCTCTTGAAATTATTTGTCCAATGCAAATAGAATCATGTAATTCTGAGTTCAGACATTAAAATTTTGATTAAAATACTAAAATTATCTCCGGAACTACTTTATCTATAGTAAGTTGTGGTTTATCTAAGATGAATTGCAAGAAGTAGAACTTTGTCTATAAACTAACCATAGACAAAGCATGTTTGTCTGTGACGACTTGCAGGAAGTAGAACTTTATTTATAAGCAAAGCATATTTGTCTAAGATAAAGTAGAGTCATCTGTAGCAAGGCTACTTTGTCTATATACTAACCAAAGACAAATTTTATAATGCAGAAATGTAGAAAACAGTTTGGGATGAAATAAAGTGCTTTATATTGAGATTTCAGATATGATGAAAGTATTTTTGCATTCAAAACTAAGATTTTTGAAATTAACTATGTGTTTAAAGTCTTTTTAGTAGTTGGGTGCCATAATGCCAAATTATTGGAGTTATCTTTGGAAGTTGATTTTTTTGTATACGTGTTGTTGCAATCTTTAAAAGTCGGAGACATCAAATTGAAGGCTGATTTTTAGGCGTAAGAGTGCTATAATTTTCAGAAGTTATCTTTGAAAACCAATACGCGTAGCAACTTAGTTTATTTCGGGGGACAGAGTTATTCTTAGAAGTGGATCATTATATGTAAAGGAGTACAATTTAACATAGTGAGTTAGACGAGGAGAAGAGCTTACAGCAAGAAGATCATTAATGAAAGTTGCTGCAACTTTTATATTCTATTTTTTTCTAATTCATCTTTTGTTTTTAAATCAACATTCAAAACTTGGATTATGTTGATGTCTATCAATTACTCAGTTGGTTTTAATTCAAATATGATGTTCTAAATTCTTTTTATCTATGATTAAATGCATCCTAGCAATAAAGCTTGTGTTGATGTGTGATTTTTGAGTTAAATTATTTTTTTCTTATTATTTTTTCTTTTTTAAGCTTAATGCATGTATGTGTTTAGCTACCATGTTCATGAACTGAGATTCTTAATTTATTCTTGAGAGAGGTGAATTAGGAATAGACTTTTGAATTGGAAAACATATGATATAATGAAGTTTAAAGATAGCCATTGTATATGTACAATCCGTGTAAACATGACCCTGCGAGTGCATATATTATACTTAGATGCTTAAGCTAAATAGGTTTATTGATTTGGATTTGCATGGAGGCATAGTAAATCACTTCAATAAGCACACCTATCATGACATTTGAGAAAGGGTGATAGATACTTTAGTGCATCCAATTAACAATGAGAGGAATGATAATTTACTCAATGCAATTTATTGATACATATGGATTTGTTAGGTGAAGTTGAATCCCTAGATATCTCATCAATTGGTATTTCTCTTATGCCATGCTCTTTTTTATATTCAAAGTTTAAATCCAATCTATGCCGCAATAGAGTATTCATGTCATAATTTTCAAAAAGAATGTTATATTTTCTATCCATTCAATTTCACTATAAATAAAAATTCAATTTAAGATTAGTATATTTTTCATAATAAAATTATATTTCTTTTAAGAAGATTAAAAAGTTAGTAACAAAGCATATAAATTGAATATTTAAATTAAATAACATTTGAACCAAATAAATATTAATTTTTATACAAGTAAGATTAAATAAATAACTTATATAAATAAGAATATAATTTTATTAGATGTTCATATGATTTAATATCTATATAATAAATTTATTATGTTGTCATATATAATATTAAATAATGATATTATTCATAAAAAATTATGATTTTAGTTGTTATGCCTAAAATAGTATATAAATAAGAATATAATTTTGTTAAATAGTTCATATGATTTAATATCTACATGAAAAATTTATTATTTTATCATATATAATATTAAATAATGATATTTTTAATAAAAAATTTAAAATTTTAGTTTTTGTGCCCAAAATAGTCAAGCTATGAAAGTAAACAATAAACTTGGGTTATAGTTAAAAAGATTTACCAAATGTTCTTTATCTAGAGAAAAATAAGAAAACTTTAATAGTATGAGCCTTCAATTTTTCAATTTGGAAAACAATAGGCCTAGGCTTTGATAAACAAAAAAAAAAAAAAACAAAAGAGTTTGGCTAAGACATTGGCTTTCTTTATAGATGGTATTTTTCTACCTAAAAGCAAAAATAGCATAAATTAATTTCCCTTATGCAATGGATATTTATGGAAGCCAAATTGGTTAAAGGTGAAACTGTCATAGATTAGTTTTCTTACCCAAGGCATATATAGGGAAGTAGATTTGCGCAAGGTGGATACTCACATCTCATCTCATGAGAATCATCATTAAACTTGTAACCTTTTTGTAAGACCTGGGGTGTTAAATTTTAGCTTTTAGTATCAATGCGATTGAAAATGATCTGAAGTGTAAAGTTATATTTTGTGAGATGAAGTAATTGGACATGATTTACAATTATATGATGCATAAAAGATGGTTAAATTTGTAATTTAATGTTAAAATATATGAAAATATTATAGTTTAAATATATGAGCAAAATATATTAAAAAAATAACAAAATAAAAGGAGCTAGTGAAACTGGAGCTGGCAACGCGATAGTAGATGGGAGCAAGGGTGGTGGGCAAACTGTTGAACATATTATCTAGCTTAATTTTGATGATGAAGATTCTTAACCAAGTATGTTCTGATGATGAGCAAAGACATAAGTGAAACATTAAGGTACTAATATTCTGTTTTCAAGTTTGTTGTAGAAATATTAACTCATACTCAACTTGAGAATAACATTCATAATTATAAAAGGATGACACGAAGTAAATGCTCTTTTAAAATTAAGTATATAAATGTCGTATGTACTTAAAACATGAAAACAAAAATTCTAAAGTCTTGAAGATGCCCTTCGGAGCCAACAGTAACAACCTCGGAGTTATCTTAACATGTTTCAAAGTAAAATAGAAAGTTTCAGAATTGTCACAACAACTTTGGAGTTAATCAAGAATCTTCGGAGTAGTCAGGGCATATTTCAAAGTAAATTGAAGAGCTTAAGAGTTGTTATAGCAAAGCTTCAGACAAGTCACGGTGTACGTCGGAGTCTTCACAACAAGCTTCAGAGATAATTGGAATGCTTCAAAGAATGCCCAAGACAAGCTTCAGAATCCTCACAATGTTTCAGAATTGTCGCAAGCACAATTCGGAGTCTTTTTTCAAAGCTTCGGTTAAGTCACAGCGTACTTTGGAATAATTAAGGAAACTTCTGAATCATCAAGTATGCTTCAGTTTAGTCATAGAAGTCTTGAATTTATCACAATATACTTCAAAAATAATAGGACAAGCTTCAAAGATGATCAACTGCGCTTTAGAGTAAACAGATATGCTTCGGAGAACTTAGAGTCATGTTCTGGGATAAATTCGAACAAGCTTCAAAGTAAATAGATCTGCTCCAAAGTCCTAAAAGCCTCAGTTCAGAAAATTCAAACTTCTTTCTACAAAGGATTGTCGCAACTAAGAGGTCTTACTATTATTTTCGAGAATCTAAAGAAAAATAAACCAAGTCATCCAAAATCATTCAAGAAATCAACTGTTCATTCGTCTTTTCGGAGTAACTGAAGAAGCCACTTCAGAACACCCATGACAAAAGTGAACGTTGAGAAAAGTCAGCGACAGAGTAGCAGACCGATACTAGAATGCAGCAAAGTCAGATGTCAAATAAAATATAAGGTAAAGAAAAATATTTTTGAACGTTTGAATATTTACCAAAGTTAACAATGGAAAAATCTCTCTTAACCTATAAAAGAGAGAAATTCAGAAGCAAAAAAAAAAACAATTCTTGAATATCACTGATCATTGCTGAAAATACGAAAAGCATTCAAAATCTTCCTTCAAAGTTCAACTCCAATGGCTACTTCTCTGTCAAAAGCTCTCAAAGTCTAAATCGTTTCTCAATGAAGGAGTTTGAATCTTTTACTCTCATTTGCTTAGTCATTTACTCAAAGTTCAAAATTTTATGTATAAATCTGTCTAAGTAAGAGATATCAATCTGTGCACTTTATTTTAGTATTCGCAATACAAGTAGAGTTGTGAATGTTTCTGGTTAGCTTGGAAAACCAATAAGTTGGTTGGTGAGCTTGTTGTAAAACCAACGTGTATTTAATCAGGTTGATCAAGGTATTAGTGGAGCCTAAGTTCAGTAGAGGATACTGACTCAGAGAAGTAGACTGGAAACCTATCAAAGGGCCAAACCACTATAAAGATCTTGTGCTATGTATTATGCAATCTGTTTTACTTATTCATTCAGCACTTTAATCATTTGATTTGGCTAAAAAGTTTTAAAGCTCAAGTCATACCCCCTCTTGAGCTACCATTGTATAAGGAATCAACAAGTGGTATTAGATTAAGCTTCACTAGTTACCAATTATGGCTTATAGTAAACAATAAAAAGAATGTTACCAATACTAAAAATAAATACACTACAGAAGATATACAAGCAGTAGAACGTAATGCTCAGGCAAAGAACTGTCTCTACTGTGCTTTAGCTTTCTTTGAGTTTGAAAATATTTCTGTATGTGATTCAAAAAAATCTAGGATAAACTCAAAGTAACACATAAAGGTATAAACCAGGTAAAAGAGACTAAAATAATTCTTCTAGTGCAGGAATATGAAGCCTTCTTTATGAAGGAATTAGAAAATATTTCTAAAATATTTGGAAGATTTCAGAAAATCACCCACAACTTAAATAACTTAGGAGAAAAATATGAAGAAACCAAGGTAATAAAGAAAATCTTAAGATCTCTGTCTGGACATTGGATGCCTAAAGTGACTACTATACAAGAAGCAAAAGATCTTATGAATGTGACTGCAGAAGAACTCACGGATCACTTATGACCCATGAAGTCCTGATGAAACAAAAACCACTAAATTAAGTCTAAGGCAAGAAAACAATAGTTCTACAAGTAGAATCAGAAAATAAAAAATTTTTAGAAGATGCCTCAACCACTGGAGATGATGAGGATATGGCTATAATATTCAAAAGATTCAGAAACATGCTTAAGAAGAAAAGATTTGGAAATAATTCTAAGAAATTGAAGAGTAAAGATAAGAAAAAGAAAGTTCCAATCTGTTACAACTGCAGCAAGCTTGGGCATATGCAATTTGACTGCCCAAAACCAGATAAATAGCAAGGAGATAAGAAGAAAAGGTATAAATCTTACTTTGATAAAAAAAATATCTCTAATAGTAGGAAATTTGAAAAGAAGAAGAAAGTTATGGCTGCATGAGAAATGCTGAAAAATATAATGCAAGAAAGCTCGAGTGAAGAGGAAGAAGTAAATGAAGCTCAATTCAGCTCACTCAGTTTCAAAGAAAAGGATCAAGAAGAACATCATGTAAGAATAAACATCATGGTCATCCACAATGATGAGGTAAATTCGAAATCTAAAATTTTTTATATTGAAGAATTATTAGAATAACTGTATTCAAATTTTAAAATATTAAAACTAAGCACAAGAAAACTAAAAGAAAAGTTGAAGAATAATTAATGAATGCTCCAAATTAAAACAAGAAAAAAAAATTGCTCAAAACTGACCTGGCTATCAATGTAGAACTTGAACAAATTAAAACAAAGAAAGATATAAGAAACTAAAAAAAGAAAATTCACAAAAGAAAATCAAGACCCAAAAAAAATATGATTTGGATTCCTAAGATAGTTGCTAAAGTAGTAAATACAACTATATATCCAAAAATATAATAGTAGCATCTAAAAAAAATGAGTGCTAAAATATTCTGCTACTAACCCACCTCGACCCATTCCTAAATGAGTATCAAAAATTGTAGCTTAGTTTCATTACTGTATGTGTGTTTGAGAGCTAGAAAGAATATTAAATGGTACATTGATAGTAGTTTCTCAAGACACATGATAGGAAAAAGGGAGCTGTTCACAGAACTAAAAGCTAAAAACAGAGAAACTGTTATCTTTGGGGATGATGGAAAAGGTAGAGTGGTTGAAATTAATAAAATTAGTCAACTTCTCTCTATTACAATTTCAAATGTTTTATTAGTAAAAGAATTAAAACACAATCTTTTAACTATAAGTCAATTCTGTGATAATGGCTACAAAGTTATATTTGAATCTCATACTTGTTCGATATTAGATAGTTCAAATTCAGTTGTAGTACTTGGAAGGAGACATTTGAATGTATATTTTGTTGATTTATGTGATATCCAAGTTAAATGTCTTTTTATAAATGAAAATGAATCCATGTTATGACATAAAAGACTAGGACATGCCAACAAGAATCTGATTGAAAGACTATATAAATGGCATAAAAGACTAGGACATGCCAACAAGAATCTGATTGAAAGACTATATAATAAAGATCTAGTTATTGTTATACCAAAACTCAAATTTGACAATAAGTTGTGTGATCATTGCATGAAAGGCAAGCAAGTAAAAGAATTATTCAAATTAAACAAAGAAGTATACATAACCAAACATCTTCAATTGCAACATATGGATTTAGTTTGACCAACAAGAACAAGAAGCCTTGGAGAAAAATATTACATATATAATTGTAGATGACTTTAGTAAATTTACCAAGGTAATATTTCTAACATCCAAAGATGAAGCTTTTTTATTCTTTGAGGTATTTTCCAAACTTGTGCAGAATGAACAAACCTTTAATATAATTGCTATAAGGAGTGATCATAGTGGAGAGTTTGAAAACCATAGATTTACGAATTTTTGTGAAAGCAATGGAATTCTTCAAACTTTCTCTGTACTAAGAAAACCCCAACAAAATAGAGTAGTTGAAAGGAAAGACAGATCCTTGCAAGAGATCGCAAGGATAAAATTGAGTGAATACGACAACCCATAGTATTTTTGGTCTAAAGTAATGAACACAGCATGTTATGTTATTAATAGAATCTTTGCTAGATCTATACTGAACAAAACTTCATTTAAATTATACTATGGCAAGAAACCAAATATTTCATACTCTCATACTTTTAGTTGTAAGTTCTTTATTCTTAATAATGGCAAAAAAAATCATAAACAATTTGAAAATAAATATGATGAATACATCTTCCTTGATTATTCCATTGTTAATAAGGCATCAAGAGTCTACAATCTAAAAAATAAGACTATAGAGGAACCTATTCATGTAAAATTTAATAAAAATACTAATTTTTTCAGGAGGATAAGTGATTTTGATGATGAGACAGGTGAACTAATAACTTCAGTTGAGAAAATTAAAATACAAGACAAAGAAGGAGAACCTCTTCAATCAGAAACACGAATGGATGAAGAAGAAACAGACGATAGACCATCTATCAATGAGGTAAACAATGTAGGTAAGAATATTTTTCTCAAAGATTGGAGATTCATGCATAATCCCCTAAAAGTCAGATAATTGGTAATGTATATGACAAAGTCAGAACCAGATCTTTTTATCACCAAATATGTGATAATTTTATTTTTATTTCTTAATTAGAACTAACTTGCATAGAACATGCTTTAGAAGATGAAAACTGGAGTTCAGCCATGCATGAAGAATTAAACCAATTCAAAAAAAATAATATGTTAACTATTGTTTAAGACCAAATCATCAATCTGTTATTGGGGTATTTGATAAGCTCACAATATATCATATTCTTTATATCTAAATTCACATGTTTAAGATCTTCTTTTGATATTTTTCAATGGATATTTCACTTAACAGGGTTTATTTTATTGCAGAAATAAAAATCTGTAAAATGAAACTGAAGATTACAAAAGATGTTACTTTAAAGCAATTTTTGGGACTAATGGGAGCATATTTGGAAAATGTGTTTAACATAAAAGTTTTAGCATTTGTTCTTAGTTTTTCAATCATCAAGAATCACATGATTTTGAATTTATATAAAAAGTTATAGCTAAAATAGTGCAAGTGCCTGTAGAGTTTCACATTCGTCTACTACTTTATCTGACAAAAGGTGTCACTTTGAAAGCTCACAACTCATATAATATGGATGATTTAGACAAAGTAATCTACATAGAAGTTGTAGCTCCTAAAATTATCTATTCAATGCAAAAAATGGAGTAATTTTGAGTTCATGCGAGGAATTTAATAGTGATAGTCTCTCCAAAAAAACTCTGAAATATCAATTTCGGAAGTAAAACAAAATGTGGTACTTTGAGCTCATACAACTCAAGATAAAATCAAAATCAGGACATGTAAGTTGTAGATCTTGAAATTATCTATCCAATTTAATAAAAATAGCTCAATTTGGGGTTCATATGAGAAGGTTATGATAATTTTACTAAAATTGCTCTGGAGCATCAAAACTTCGAAGTAGACTTGGTGACTTCGAAGTCCACTTCAGTGACTTTGAATCAACTTTTTCTGACTCCAAAGTTCACTTTAGTAACTCCAAAGTTCACTTGCATGCCTCCAAAGTAAACTTGTACCTCCGAAATTGGCTTCAATGACTCCAAAGTTTACTTTATTGCCTCTAAAGTTAATATTCAATGACTCTGAAGCAAGATTTATTGACTCCGAAGTTTACTTGCATGACTCCAAAATTTAAATTTGTAGCTTGATCTTCATGCCTCCAAAGCAGTCTAACATGAAACAAAGTTTGAAATCAAAGCTTGGAATTGGAAGTACATAAATTTAGTTGTTCTTCCATGTGTTAGATGTTGTTGTCCAAACTATGGATTTGTAATGTATTTTTTTAGCAATAAGGTTCCATAATGATCAGCAATGGCAATTATTTGAGTTATTTTTGAAAGCAAGAACGTTCTTCGTATATGTTGCTAAATTTTTAGAAGTTTTTGGATTGCATAAACTATTCAATATTCGGAAGGAATTTTTTGAAAATCAATTGCGCAACATCTATTGTTGGAAATTATATAGGAATAACCTTTCTAGATGGAAAAGATAATTATTTTTAAAAGAAGACTTCTGTGCGTAAGGGAGTTGCAATTCATGGAGGAGTGTTACTATAATCATGTTATCTAGGTTATTTAAGGAGACATCTAGGGATGGAGTAAAGGATGGAATAGAGTGAAGCATACACAAAGAGTTGGATGAGGAGAAACGCTTAGAGCAAGAAGATTATTGGAGAAAGCCATAAAAGCTACTACAACTTAAATATTCTCTTTTTCTTTCTTATTCATCTTTTGTTTTTGAATCAATATTCAACTTTGGATTATGATAATGTTTATCAATTACTTAATTGGTTTTAATTCAAATATGATGTTCTAAATTTTTCTTATCTAGGATTAAATGGATCCTAGCAATGAAGCATATACTGATGTTTGATTTTTAAGTTAAATTATCTTCTTCCTCATTGTTTCTTCTTTTCTAAGCTTAATGCGTGCATGTGCTTAACTACCATGTGCATGAACTGGAATTCTTAATTTATATACTTGAGAGAGGTGAATTAAGAATAGGCTCTTGAATTGAAGAACATATAATACAATGAAGTCTAGAAATAGTCATTGTACATGTGCAATCCGTGTGAATATGACCTTGCAAGCATATATATTACACTTGGATGCTTAAGCTAAATAGGTTTATTAATTTAGATTTGCATAGAGATATAATAAATCACTTTAATAGGCACACGTATCATAACACTTGAGATAGGGTATTAGCTACTTTAGTGCATCTAATTAACAATGAGAGGAATGATGATTTACTCAATGCAATTCACCAATATAAGTAGATTTGCTAGGTGAAGTTTAATTTCTAGATATTTCATCCATTGATATTTCTTTTTTAGCTTTTGCAATTTGTAACTTCATTGTTTATTCAGATTTAGTTATTATATCATTTACCAAAATTTATTTAATTAAATATTACTAATTTAATATAAGTTTGGTACTTACTGTGTAATAACTTATTTCCTCATGAAAATGATATTCAACTCACCTCATCTATATTACTTGTGATCATGTATATTTGCACAAAAGACAACTACTTGTGTCATTAAATTTCATTTTGCATTAGTACCAAATCTGAATAACATGCTTGCTTTGTTGTCAAAATTTTTATCTTATATTTTTTTGTTTCATTTGGGTTATGTTTCATAGGCCCTGTAGCTGAAGGTTATTCACCTATCATGGCATGCCTCCTTGATTATTTCCATTTCCAAAATTTCTCAATACATGTGTTTTTTCCCAACCATGTTGAAGATGTAATGAGTGAGCAATTCCCATAAAGACATTTCATAAGCTGCCTTGATTTTTCCTAGATTTTTGGATATTATCTTCAAAACGCTGAGCATGAAAGCCCTTACTTAAGGTTTGTTTGGTTAAATTTTCATAATTATCAGTCTTGTATACCGAGGATGAAAAAAGGCTTTTTCTGACAACAGAACTTTCCGTATCAAACCAATGTATTCTTTTGATTTTTGCTGACCGTCTCCCTCCCAAAGGAGCAAGTGATCAGGCAACTTGATCCAGATGGTAAACTGCAAGGGGCTTTAGTAGTGCACCCACGCGCTTCTGGGAGACGCAGGTGTTCGAAGAAATGTGACGGAGCTTACGAGAGTAGCTTTGAATGCGGAGCATCCGGCCGACAGCGCAATATGCCAAGCGGCCCAAGCCAAGGACTTTTTAAGCGAATTAAAATGCAAAGCCCATCGATGCGGTGCGTGTGTTTTTTAACGACGTAGGCTCTGTGGATGGCTGTCCGCATTTAATTAAGATTTCACACCTCGATCTGATATACAGGCATACGTATGTTCACCCATGCAGGGAATCACATGGCGTTTTTACAAATTAGAATTTCTAAATTTATCTAAAAGTAAATTAATTCAGTTATTTTTTAATTCTGCATATTAACCCTTCCAAACTGAATAATTGTGCACCATATCCGCTAATGCCAATGTCCGTTAGTTACTGCTGCCTTTTGTTTACCACCGTATTATTAAAATTGTTAAATGGAATAAAATACGCCCAAAGGAGGAAAGAAAAAAAAGAGGGGATTTGAAATAAGCTTCCTCATTCCACGAATCTAACTTAAAAAGTTATGCTAATGAACCCTTTTAAGATGCAACTTTTACTTGCTGCTTCAAATTAATAGTAAAAGAAAAGCTCTTTATTAACAATTCTGTCTAGGCGAAGAAAAAAAAAAGATCCGGGCCACGGAGCGATTTATGTTGACGCGCATATAATAGATGTATACTTGAAAAGAGAGGACACTTCAACCAAAGCCGAGTGTATTTCAAAACGCTAGCAGGTTCAACTACTTAATTCGCGCCTAAAGGACCATCTTCATTCGCATCTCGAGCTAGGGTGAAGCGAAGGGCGAACTCAACCCTTGCGCCTTAGATCGTTATGTCTGACCCCAATTGCTTTGGTTGTCTGGTTTGATCGGTCTGACTTGCACAGTTGCACCTTCAAGCGTGGGGAGAGGAATATTGCCAATTCATTGTTCTTCTGTAATAACTGCAGCAGAATGTCCGCACCAGCACCGTTGGCGACGACGGCGGCTTCTTCTTCCCGTGTGCCAGGGCCGGGCTGGGTCCCAGACGCATCCACCATGAACGCATCCAGGATCCGGTGGCCTGCAGAGCGATTGGCCAACTTTCTGAAAACTGGTTTCCGCTCTGAACCCAACGATTTCTCTCGCGCTTGCCTCCACTTGGCCAAGTACCAACCTCTCTCTCTCTCTCTCTCTCTCTCTCTCTCTCTCGTTTTTATTTTGGTGTCTTTCGTTTCTTTATTTGCCAACACCAGGTTTTTTCTTCAAATTTCCTGTACTTTCATCTCTATTTGACTGGCTGCTCCGCTGGCACAATTGATGTGTTTCGTTCTCATCTTGAACAACTAGTGCATTAACTTATTGAGAATTTACAACAGAGCTTTTTAGTGGCAAAAAAAAAAGGTTTACTGCTCTTTAAATACCCACTGATCTTCCTTGATGGTTGAGTCAGCTAGAAACACATATTTAGTGTTTTGAAGTTTATCATGGCGTCAATTTTAGGCTTTTTCCTGTTCCAGAAAGGCGTAAAAACAACCCTCCCTTGTATTATCTCGCATGCCTACGGTGTGGGGGAGATTGAATAGGCATTATATGGCCAAAGGCTAGGTGCATGGTAGCTACGGATTCTATTAGAAGAACAACTTGTTTCCCTCCCTTTATTTCATGTGTTCCTTCCACTAGCCTCTCATAGTTTCCTATGAATTCATTGGCCTTTCCAGCATCAATTGGACAAATAAAAAGTGACAATATCTTCTTGCTAATATGCATGAAACTATTTTCTTTGCTAAGTGCAGAGGTATTGATCATGCACTTTCGCACAACGAGGTTCCTCCAATGGCTCATGATTTACCTTCTATCATTAAACAGGTAAGCTGCATGTTGGGGTGCTTATTATCTGTAAGAATTTTTTTATTGCAAATGCAACATGTTAACTTGCATATTTTTTGTTTCTCTCTGAGACCGTGCACAAACTTCTTCAAAACCCGATGACTTTGATGTGAAATTTTGTGAATTTTAATGCAGAAAGACTGCCCTTCTATAATACGAGCTCCAGGTGTGTTGGACACATCAATACGTTAAACAAAATGACTTGGATTACAGTTTAACTGAAAATAAAGCCAAAATAGATACCACTTATCAGTTCAGTTTATTTATCAAAATACGTGCAGCTGCAGTTTTTAGATAGAACTGTCCAACCAGTCTGTTGACAATGCTCATGAAATGTCTTGATCATCGAGGCAAAGGGAAGGTTAGTTGGTCTTGAATAGTTATTGAATTCGATGATCACCCTACAACAATATGTAGACCCCCGACAGAAGTTTTCTAATATAACCAAGAATGGATGATCATAACCATTTAAAATGGATAAAAAAGAATTAGTTTTTTTTCCTTTAAGTAATTGCTAATATTCAAACTCTATAACACTATTCGTTATCTGGTAATTGAATGTTGAACTCATGTGCTTTTTGTATTTCCCAATGAGCTGCATTTTCTGATCCTGATTTCTCTGCCACAGTCACTTTTCTATGTATTATTAAAACTCGAAATACAATAAAAATTGCAGTCCTTGGGAATAATTATTCTCAACCTTTTTTTCTGGATTAATGATGAATTCAATACAAATGTCACATATATGCTGGTTCATCAATGCATTTGAGAGATTATGTGTATGTTGTATTAAAATACAACCTAAATTTTAGAGGTTGTTTTTGTTTGGCGGAGAGGGAAAAGAATGAGAGGAAATGGAAACATAATTATGTCAATAGTATACAGAATAACGTTAGCTATAAAGTAAATACAAACGAAATAGATAGATTTTTCCATGGAAAGGAAAAAAATATTGTTTCAAAAATAAAATGTAGTTTCTAGGGTATTTAAGGCAGTTATATTTTTTTCCCCTTTCTGGACATCTAGAAAACCCTTTCGATCGTTGTGGTGCATTAAACACTGGCTTCCTGTTCTTTAAAAGGTAAATTGTCTGATCACTGGGTTGAAAGGAGGCATGATTGCCTACCTACAGGAACCATTGAAGTGGATAGATTAGGGTTGTGCAAGTGATGGAAGGGTTGAAGGAATTGTTTCATTAGATAATCTCTACAGAATTCAAACCTTCACTCAATCTAGAGAAATTGTTTTAGCTGCATGATGGGCATTAATCGCTCACTCAACATGTTAGGATTCTCCTAAAATGGTTTGCTTTGGAGATGATTTCTCATGATTTGAGGTTTTTTCAGACTGTTGATGCATTGTGATATTATACAGGGAAAATTGGCAGTTTGTCATAAGTTTTGGTCTTATTTAATTCTGACGCAAATGTATATAATACTGAAGGATTCATTAATACATTCGCTGAAAATGTCCCATATGCAGAAAATTGGCAAATTTGAGGGGTTTAGACCAAATCATGTATACGTTTCTACTATGACAACAATGACAAAATTGATGAATTTTGCTTATGTGCTTCATTCTCTACACAATTATCTAATGCTTTTGAAGCTTATTCACATGGGTTTTTGTATTGTCTCATAGGTATGTCAACGCAGGAAAGATGCCAACCTCCAGTCTGCTATTATGCTGCTAATGGTTTCTGTGAAGGTAATTGTTGTGGAACTTACCGGATACTACTATGATACTCTCTTGTTGGCAGGAAATACTAACCACACTGTTTTAAGGGTAGGCATCCTTGTTGGTGCCTGTTGGATTGTGCTTCTTTTTCGCACAGGTAAAGATGCTTCGTGAATTTAAGAAGCTTAGTGTTGCACCAAATGTTGAAATAATATAACATCACAAAAAAGTAAAAATAAATAAATAACTTAAGCTTGTAACTGTTTGGTTGTATATCTATTGTAGTATTTTTCATCAATAATCATTCATATCATGATAATTTAAAATTTTTTTGACATCATAATATTTTTTGTCATGATAAATCTCATAATAATGATATAAATTTCTTTGATTTGTTTTTAAAATTATCATGATATTTTGCAATGGCCACTTCTTTCTTCCTTGTCTCTCTTTTCCATTTCACGCATAGATATAAGCTATTGTGTTAGTGCAACCAAAAAATATATTCAGAAACTCAATATATCGAAATATTCAATTAATCTATGAATAAAGATCATGACATAAGATTATGATGATATTTTTTAATTTCAACAACCAAACACAACCTTACACAATATATTCATTCTCTTTTTAGCTTCCATAAAATTAAGACTTTTTATAGATGTTTCTTGTGTTTGGTTGTTACCAAATTCTCTTTCTTGCTCTTTTCCTTGGGCCATACCATTACCATTGATTGCATTAATTGATTGTCTTTGTGTTCCCTGCTAAAATAGTTAGTGTTTACTTTGGTAGAATGCTTGCAAGAGTGGATGGTTTAAGGACACGGATGCTAATGAACTTCTTGCCATGACAAATGAGGTTTGTCAAGATTTTTTCATCAGGCATATCTTCTATTTCATCATTCATTTTATCTATGCACATCAGTTATGCTAGAAAATTCTATCTGTTTTTTGCTGTTTTTAGATAGCAAGCACCTTTGGTCGAGTTGAGAATATTACCATTGAACTAGCTGAAGCCCATTGCGTTATTTCAAAGGTTATGCCAAGGTATAAAATTGCTTCTTGCTTCAGTTAGTAGCTGGCTTTCTGAACTGTTTTGTGAACTGAAAAAGCCTTTTTCATGATGACCTTTCTTTTCTGAGATACATGTAGTTATGAGTGATGACCATAAATAATGCTACTGAGTGTTATACGCAATACATTGAAAGAAAGAAAAGAAAATGAATTTAGTAAAAGCATGTGCATGGAACTTCACTGACTCTGGTTAAATGATGACACCAAGGTTAGCTAGAATGCAAAATGCAAGGCCTATTTGGGGAAGGGGAAACATTGTACTTGAATAGAATTAGAAGAGAAAACAGTTATCCTTGGCACTTTCAAGAACTGTAATTTGTTCAATTGCTTTGATCATTGCATTGAATTCTTGAATGTTTCTTCAGCAGTTCTGAATTGAACTATTATCCAAACAACTCCATTGAAATGGTTGACCAAGAAACAAGTTATGGTGCTAAAGAAATGACAGATTATGAGGGAGATTCCGTTTTAGGTCCTATTTGAGTATGGTGAGCTTTAGGTCTTGTTTAGTCTCGAATTCAGGAAATGAGAAGAAATGATGCTAGTATGCGAGAAGATGATGGTAGCAAAGTAGTGGATGACAACAAAATATATAAACACATACGTGGAAAAAGATATATTTAATGATGGAAAAGATAAAATTGATTATAAGAAATATAGGATAGACCAAGGTAAGCAAATGTTTTGCTAAAATAAATGGAGAGAGGACAAAGAAGTTTTCTTTCCTCTCTTCCATGAACCAAACGGCGTATTGGAAATAAGAAAACATGAGTACATTTCCTTGTTGAGACATTTTATCTTTTTTCTACTATAGGTTGTAAGAGTAAAATAAATTAAATGGTGGAATATATTATAAGAGTGGGAACTCTTTTGTGGTGTGTTTGGTTTTATTTAAAGGATATGTAAAAGTGGAAAAGTAAAATGAGTGTAAAAGGGGAGGTGATGATATCAGTAGCATAGGGATGATATCAATCATAATGTGAATTAAAACAAAATAGGTAACTTTTTTTTTTTTGGAAAAAGATAGGAAATGATGCAAAAAAGTAGGGCATGTATGGATAGTTAAAGATAATTAAATGCCTCATCAGTATGAGGAGGTAAAAATGAGTGTTTACCCCCTTCTTACCATTAGACAGCTTTTACCCTTCTTTAACCTCAAAACGAACATATGGGAAATGTGAGTGGAGAAAAACTTTAGGTTCTCTTTCATGGGTCATTTTAATTGAATTTTGACCGAAAATTAATTTTCATTTGAAAGCATCAATTCAAATAAACAGAGAGGGGAAAGTGGATTTTGCGAAAAATTTCCATCATAGAAGAAGTTTAAAAAAAAGAAAGAAAGAAAGCTGTAAGGTGCATCCGGCATTACACCCTGAATGGCAACACTGTTCTTTTTATGCAGACTAAATTCGCATGGAAGACTAAATCCACATTGAAGAAGGGGTGAAGAAGATTTTAATGAGTTTTTGCCAGATTTGGTGGACATATGATACAAGCAACTGAAGGCATTCCTGAACTTCAACAATGATGCTGTTGAATCCCATTAATAAAAATGGGCAAAACAAAATCTTTCCCAGTAATGGTCTGCATGAAGACTTAATTCTAAATAAAATACCCAAAAAATAGATAATTCATCCATTCTTCAATAAAAAACCATCAAAAAAATGAAATACAATTAATCAGAAAATATTGGTTGAAAATGGGTCAAAGGTAGAACAACTACAAAAGCTTTAGAAAATGCAAAACCAAACCTTCAAGCTGAGAACTACCTTTTGTTACTTTGAATCAAAGATTTTCAACAATGACAGTATGTTATATCTAAGCTTTTCAATTAACTCATAACAAAATTCAAAGGCTTTCTTATTTGTTCAAAACTTATAATCACATTTCAAAGCTCGGAGAAACTACCCCAATGTATCAATCTAAATGAGAAATGTTGTATTCAAAGCTTGAAACATGCATGAAAAATGATGGGATGGGGCTTTTACTGGTCCTTGAAGGGCATCTCTGATACTCGCTGCATTTTCTTTTATTGAGTATACTTACTGTGGTAAATCTCGCTGAATCTCCTGTGATGATGTTATGTGGATATCTCAGCAGAGATGTAAAATGCAAATGCAATTTGGGACTTCCTGCACAACTAATTTCAGGGTATCCGGAAATCTTGTTATGTGTTGCCTAATGTTTAGCTTATTATGACTGGACATCTTGCATTTCATCATCACGAAAAAGTTGCTAGAAATAGTTCGTTGGCTTTAAAAAATGAGATGCAACCGGGTTGGTGGCTGGAGCAAATTTTATCTGCTGATTCTTCCCATGATGTTTTCTATATTCAGTTAAATTTTTTCCCCTCTCTAGAATGTTTTTGGTTGAGGATTAGGATATAAGACTTTATGAGTTCTAGTATACGCTTTGGTAGTGACATGAAACTTACAAAAGCTATCCATGCAGGTTCTTTCCACAGATGAAGATGGATCGTATAATCATTTCACTTAGGGCACAGGTATATTTTGCTAGCTAGTTGTTTATATCTTTTAATGCATCCTTTCTTAAATAAAGAACTAATTTTTCTTGAGAGTGCATTCTTTATTAAGTTATTTAAGGTTGTTCTCCCCACCCCACTTTGAGCACAGATTGTTTTGCATCATTTAAGAACTTTATGTTAACTATGCTTGTCATTGTCTTATAGCCTGGTTATGACTTTCTGGTGGCTGATTTCCACATATCTAAGGGCATGGTGCCAATCAGACAAGAAAAAATAGTAAGTACCTACTGGCTGGGATGGTTCTTTCTAATGTCCTTTATGCTAAATAGATTGCTGGGATTCTCTACTTTGAGATCCATTGATATATAACCAACATGTAGGATTTCTAAGTTTAAGTTCGGTAGTGCAAGTCCCATTTATTTGATTATTAATGTTGTGTTGATGCAAGGCTAAGGTCTTTTTATTATCATATTATGTTCATGGGAAACTGCTGACTTAACGCTAATGTTTTTAACCTCATCATGTTCCACAAGTTGTGCCCAGAGTTGAACAACTTGTCTGTCTGCACAGCTTGCTTGGTGTTTGCATGAAAATCATTATCATTGTCATCATATGAGATTCTTCTTCAATAACTCGATTGGTTGGGCACAGTATGGTGCTTTTCTCGGTAGATTGGCCAATTTCATTGGGGAGGGTTGAAATCTATGTCAAAGAATACTAGTGTCATTTTCTTGTTGTAACTTTGTAGTTGGCTTATGAAATATCCAAGCGTTTTGTGGGCTTCATAACTTTGACAATTTTTAGCTTTCCAGGGCTTTGGTTCTGTTGTTGTGGTTACCTTCTTTCCTTTTTGCTTTTGTCCTGTAGGGTGGTATCTTTTTATGCCATGCTGCATACTTTTCTTCTCTCGAATAAAATTATGTTTACAGTTTCAGGAAGAGAAAAAAAAATCCTCCGCTTTTTTCTCTTGAGAAAAATGTCGGTGGATGCTTTTTCTTTGTTTTGCCCTCCCTTAAATCCAATTCTCCCTTTTGCAAAGAATTCTGTAAATGTTTGAGATCTTATCTTCATTTTTTGGTCATGAGAGGACTGTGCCTCCAACAAAAGCTTGCATTTCTTCTGTCCATAATGGTATATGCCATTTCCTGTATTCAATCTCAATAAATGCATGGTGACCTAGATGTATTGTGTTTCGGGTGTGCAAAGTGCTGTCACCCCTTGTCAAGCTCTTAATCTATGTGACTATAAATGTTTACTGCCTCCAGCATCTTGCATGTTTCACATGAAACTCATGCATTTTTAAAGTATTGAGGTGTGCTGCTGCCACATGTGCAATTCAGTCTTCTTTTATGATTCTTGCCAAAAAAGCTAGTCTGGGATGAGTGGTTCAATACAACTCATACAGATTCTTATCCAAGCATGAATTTTCCCTGCAACCAAACCACTTCTTAGTTGATCCCTATTTTTGTGGCATGTTCTGTGTTATAGGCGCACAAAGAGTATTTCTGCACCACTCTTCTGTTGGTTGCTCTGAGCTTAAACTCTTTCCCATGCTTTGCACTACATTTATTGGCCTATAATATGCATTTGTTACTTGCTGTTTGCCTGCACACTGAGGCCTTTCTTTACTGGAACAATTTGTTTGTTGTATTGAGAAAAGATCTAGTTCTGTTTTAATTTATTAACGAGTCTCTCCAATATTCACCCATAAATGTACAGGTTCATACTGAATGGTTCCAATTCAACCTCAAGATATATTGGCCTGGCCTGGCCTGGCATGAGCCAATCCAATACTTATTAAAACTCCAAATAATGACATTTTTTTCTTTGATTAATATTTAGCTTATGACTGTGGGAACTGTTGAACATATAAAATCATTTTGTGTTGCTAGGTCATTGGTCATCCTTCTAGGATTAGGCTGAGATGACCTAAATCCTAAATCTGCAAGGAAAATGAACATGCTTTACATTCCTGGTTCCAACCCAGTTCAAGGGTTGGCTCGGGAAGTCCAAGCTGAGACCAACGCCAGGTCTGGCTTGTTTTGTCAGGTCACCAGATTCACTTTTTCTATATCCTCGTTCTTTGTGGCAGATCTTTCTAACCCAGTTCAAGGGTTGGCTTGGGAAGTCCAAGCTGAGACCAATGCCAGGTCTGGCTTGTTTTTTCAGGTCACCAGGTTCACTTTTTCTATATCCTCTCTCTTTATGGCATATCTAAAGATCTGCCACTTGTGTTTGTCTATGGCATTGTGAGTGCTCACAGGAAGATCTAGATTCATAATCATTTTGTTTTCTGCTTCCATTTCTCTTACTGTGGCCCACTTATGACCCTGAGCATACTTAACAACTCAATCCTCTAATATTGTTTTTACCTTCTGCAGCGGTTGTTTGTGGCTCAAACAGACAATATGGATACATCCTCCTGTGTCATTAGTCCACCACAAGTGAAGTATGATCTTTATACTCTTTACCATCATTTATGAAATTGCTCTGATTATCTTGTTTGGCTTTCAGTTTTTTGTTGAATGGAAAAGGAGTGGAGAGAAGGACTACTGTTTCAGTGGTTTGTGCTTCCTCTTGATTGAATTACACTTACTGCTGCATGTTATCTTGTGTTGTTTGGTGTAAACTACATTCGAAATGATTTGTTTCTCTATATGCTAATTCTTGATCAGGACAATGGACCACAATTTCCGACAGATGTTACTGCAATGCTTAGATATGGAACAAATCTTATTCAGGCTATTGGGCAATTTAATGGTATTCTTAAACAAAAAATGTGCATTCATTATTTCTTAGTTCTGTGCCATTCTTAGGCTTCATGTTAGAATGAACTTGTAATTTGTAGGAGAATCATTTTCTAGGTAACTATATTATAGCAGTAGCATATATGAGCCCATCATCTCCGGATCCTAAAGTGCTGCAAGATTATGTCCAACCTGCACCAACAAATCTTTTGTCAGGTAACCAAGAGAAAAATGTTTGTTGCTTTGTTCATAATTTGTGGAGGAAAGTTCAAAATTATTCATAAGAAACTGACACTGTCAGTCTGTCACTTTCTATTGAATATTTTTGTTATTTCTGAGTTCATACAAAGATGTTTAGGGTTTTCTTTTTGCTTTGTAATGGATTGAAATACCTTTCAAAAGGTATTTTTCTCAGCCATTCTCACTTTTGGTCCACATGAATGAAATGATATTTCTGTCGAAATGCTACTCCTACAAATCTTTCTTAACTAGTACGCTACTCAAACAATATTGTTTTGTATGGCCTATATATTTTAGAGGATTTACACTTCATACTGTGGAATACAGTTTCTTGACTTGGTGTTTGTTACCTGATTTCTTTTATTCTTTGCATTGTATGCTTGTTCAATGAAAAGGTTGAAAGAATGATTATTTTGGCTTTGAATTAGAATATACCTGCACTAAATGGATGATGTTTGGTTACAAATCCCATTCTGAATTCAATTTGTTTTTTCCAGAAACCATAAATGATATAATTTGACTATAGGGGAGATTGTGGATGTCGAGATTAGCCAAGGCCCATGTTGTATTTAAGCATTGGTCAATTCTGGCCCAAACCCTAATGGCCTACTGAGTCCTCACCAATACCTGTTGTCATATTCCTCTAGGGCAAGCCCGGGGCCACTGGACTAGGGCTGGAGCTAGGTTAGGGTTGAACTAGGTCTGTGGCAGGACTTGCGTTATAACTTTGAAAGCCATGGGTGGTTATTACTTTGGCATAAATTAGATCTTTCAATCAATTTCTCTCTATTTTGTAAAATCTTGTTTCTTGAGATAGGAATAGGATTTTTTTTTTTATCTTTTTGTGAGAGTTTAACTGTCACAAAATGACCAGAAGCATAAAATTGTGCTGCATGATGTCAGTAAACCATATGGACAGGACAAAAGATTTGAATACAAGTATATGCATCTTAAACAATTTAAAATTTTCACATATCAGATTAATTGGCTTGCTTTGCTATCCTATGCCTGAAGAATACATAATATGCTGCATAAGTTGGGGAAAAGTGTGACTAGCTGGCCCTTTGGCACTAGCTAACCCCACCCCTAAAAACCAGGTCTAAATTTTACCCGGGCCTTGTGAGTGGGGTGAAATGTAGGGGTTGCAAGTCCTGGCCTTTTGGACTTGGCCATGTTGCCTTGCACTGATTGCCCCTCCTACTTGAAGGGCTACCCAAGAGAAGTAAATAGATAACCAAAGGCATCTATTGTTGTTATTTGGCATTTCTCTCATTCATTTGATTGTCTTGTTATTTTTCTAACATTGTGAATTATTTTATGGTTCATGGGGAAATATATTTTATCAAAACCAGCATTCTACAAAACTGACTAGAGAGTTGCATAACTGGATCATCAATCAACAAGATGTTGATGCTCGGTAGCAAGCATAGGGAAGATCATTGCCACAAATTATTCATAGGAATGAACAGCTTTATTGAAACAAAATATCTTTGTAAGTAAAATAGTTCATAAAATATGTGTTATGAATTCTCTGCTGCATCAACCCCACTTAAAGATAATTCCAATTAGCTCCCTCAATAACCAATAAAAAATGTAAAAACAAAAAAAATATGTTGTCATTAATTTAATAACTATAACTGCTATTAGTGCAGTGAAATAGTCCTGATTATCCCATGTACTAATCTCCCTTAAAATAGATAGTTAAAACCATAAATCAGTCTCAGCAGCTTTGAAGAATGCATAATTCCCACCTTACATTTTGCTGCCGTAAAGCTCTGTGATACCAAAGTAAATGAAAGGTATTGATGTAAAACAGGATGCCCTAAACCAATGAATAAAAGGAAGACTTTGGAAGAAAGAGAAAGATTCTCTTAATAGGGAAAAGAAGGGAGAAAGGAGAGAGATTTAGATGAATTAGGGAAAATAATCAGAAACAAAGCTAAAAATTTCAATAACTCTCAATCAATAATTCATCAAACATCAAAACTGTGTAAACCTTATACAAAGCAAACCTATTTATAGGAATTAAAATAAGCCCTAATACAACAATAATGTATTATGTATAAATAAAACTCTAAATAAACAAATAAAAACAATAATCCAAACCATCCGTCAAGTTGATTCATATGTTGATCACTTGATGCACACATCAAATCCCAAAAATAAATTAAGCATCTAAAAAATATCAAATAAGAAATTTTAAAAGTAAATAAACCCTAATTTATGTATGGCCTTATCGCGCTCGATACTCAGTTTGCGAGGTTCCTGCCAATGTAGGGTCTAGGGAGGTTGAGATGCAGGAAGCCTTACCTCCATTATTTTTTTGAAGAGGCCATTTGCCGACATCAAATTCTGGCATACCTTCAAACCAGTTGCAGCAGCTTCAACAAGAACTTAAGTCCATCCTAACATTTTACTGGCATTAAACTTTGAGACGCCAAAGTCCGTATTTGTTGGCCCTATCTGGCCCTGTGCTGCATCCTGAAGGGATGCATTTAGTCAAATACTTAGATAATTTTAGTGTGAGAAGCTATAAAGACAACTCCACTTCCATAGAGTGAGGTTTTAGGCATCAGAAACTGCTAATGAGATGAAGATTTAAAAGCAAATTTTTCTTTTGTTTTTCTTTTGCTAGATAGCCTTGTTGAACATGGGGACAAGGTGCAGCCAAGGTGCCCTTGATGGATCAGGCTGTTTTGATCTCCACCGCAGCCTTGTCCCTTATGACTAGGACAACTGGCTGGAGATGATTGTTGAAAGCTGTTGGTCCTGGGCTTGATTTTGTTATAGTTGACCAACCCAATGACTATAGTTTTAGTTCTTATTTTTTCAATCTGATTCAATTATTTAACTACTAATTCGCTCCTTTTTATGCCACATTTTTGCTCCTGATTCTGATTCTGAGTATTACTATTCTGCTAATAACCCATATGTTTTTATGCAAATTTTAGATTCTGAAATAATTGAGGGACCATCAAGGATATCAGTTAATTGCCCTATAAGGTATACTATATTTCCTTGTATAAGGTTTCACACTTTTGATCTTCCAACCCCTCTCTCTCTCTGTCTCTGGGTGTGAACTGGAATTTATTTGCACCGTTCTAGACTCTCTCTTTTTTCTTTTTCTTTTCTTTTTTTGTATTTTCATTCAAAATGAATTCCCCCCCAAAAGATTGCTCCCTATGGACCCAATCAGAACCTTGCTGATGCCTGTGGCCTGCCTACTAGGTCCAGTAGCAAGCTTTATTTTATGCTGGATTTTCTTTGTCATGGCTGGGATGTTCAGATCAGTTACAGTTACAGGCATTCCATTATTTGTTAATATGATGGCTGTGTTACATTGGAAAGATGAATGCTCTTTAGCATAACATTGTTATCATGATTGTTTTCAAAATTGTTGTGCCAAGAGTAGAAATCGCAGAAAACAAAGAGCCCCCTGTTTTTTTTATGCTTCACCTATTTTCCCTTGCTGATCAAGAGAATTTTAATTTTTTTCCCATCTTTGTTTGATGCAAATCAATAGAAATAAAGAAATCTCTCTTGCATCAGTCATTGGGTGACATAACTATGCCCTTTTGACATCATTTTACTGTTCTGTTGGACAGTATGAAAATGATTCATTGTTAGTTTGACCATGGCCGATTTTGTGTAGTTATCTGATAATTAAGCCTTCCATAGAGTTATAAGGGAATGCATTGGTTGTTTGTGATTTTGTTTATTCTCTAAACTCTTCCTTTTTTTATTTTTTTGGTTTTAACACTCACCTGAGATTCTTCTTGGTAGCATATTTACAAGCTCATTGTTTTCTGTCCTATGTTCACAATTAACAGTTATAAGCGTATTAACACCCCCATTAAAGGATGCCTCTGTAGGCATCATCAGGTGAGTGTTTCATGCTACATTAATTTGATTTCAGGTTTTGCAACTACATTCTTTACTGTACTCTTTTTGTTTTATGCAGTGTTTTGACTATGATAATTTCATGGAGATAAACTCAAGAAAGCCATCCTGGCGCTGCCCTCATTGTAATCAGCCCACTAGCTGCATTGATTTACGTATTGATCAAAATATGCTTAAGGCAAGTACTTCTTTTATGCCTTGGTCATGGAAGGCCTTCCTGTTTGAATAAGCCGTTCTTTTTTGGTCAGGTATTGAGAGAGGTGGGACCAGATGTTGTTGATGTACTCATCTCAGCTGACGGATCTTGGAAGGTGTTTGCAGATCAAGATATCGATCCTAATCAAAGGCCCAGTGGAGCACATTTTGGCCAGCAGGATGGATTACAGCAGTGTGAACCCAAGAGGCTTCAAAATAGTGTAACTGAGGTGGTAGATTTGACCCACGAAGAAACAGAAGACTGCTACAAGGAGTTAAGTTCTTCAGGAACAGAATTTTTTTTGAACTATGCAAACCAGATGTGCTTAAATGCCTGTGACACTGAAGATAGGAAACCTTTTCAAGATACTTTGGGTTTTCACTTTACTGGGAATCTCTCTGAGTTGGGAGTTACATGTGGTAACTCAGAGATGGTTCAAGAGTCTTCCTTTCAAACACCACATGAATTTTGGTCAGGAGTTTTATCATCAGTTTCTGCATGTGGTGAACCCACAGTCTCTAATACTGGGATAGATGAGTATTTATCTGTCAATGCTTTGACACTACCTGTTCTCACTGATGCTATTTCCCCATCTCTTGGCCAAGAGCTAATGGATGGCCACAGCATTGCTCAATCAGCAATCGGTATTCCTAATGTGCCACAAGCTGGGCAAACTTTTGCCTTGGAGAACAATCAGCTCCAACCATCACAATTAGGAAATTCCACTGTTGGAACATCATCTGAGAGGCCATCAATCCCACGGCATGTTGATAGAGTCGCTGTGGCAGTTCAGGCCCTACCAGCTCAGACACAGGTACCTAATTCACACCATTCAAGGCCAAGGACAACTGCAGCAAATCCAAATCCTATTATATCCAATGTAACCTTTCCTGGAGTTCCTCAAGCTAGCCCTGCTTTGACTGTCTCCCCAGGTGGTTTAAATGTGGTATGTTGAGCTTCACATGATCACATATGATGGATTTCTTTGCTTTTCCATTAAATTCGAGAATATTTGACCTATGTTAATTCATCCAGAAAATTTTGCAGAATGATCCACCCTTAATTCACTCAATAAATTATTTTCAGTTTCACAAATGTCTTTTTTTATGTCCTTTTACCAGTAACTTTTTCATTCTAATTATCTTGAATAATTGTAATTTGAATATTTACAAATTTAACATTGTTCATAACAACAGAAACTATAGATAGGTGAGTCATACCAAATTTTAGGGACCATGTCGTTGCAAAGACATGTGGTTAGACATGCTCATTTGGACAAATGAGTCTCTATTTTATCTGGACCAGACATTTCTTTTCATGCTTGTCTAGGTATATCAATTGGATGTTTGTTAAAATCTTCTCTAAACAAGCAAAACAAAGTTATTTGTTGTTTGTTAAAATTTTCTCTAGACAATTTTAAGACTTCATAAAGCTACTCAAAATTCTTTATATGCTTAAACAAGGGTTTAGGGTTTAGGGTAACTTGGGTTGTTAGGTAGTTAATATGTCAAATCATATCAAAAGGTGTGAAAAAGGTAGTGAAAAATTCGTCCAACCTTTTTTTCTCATTACCAAACATACCTTAAAAAATTAAATAAATTTAAGTCTAATATTTACCTTCAAATGATTTTAATTTTTTGTTGCACTTGACTCTTTGATTAAGATGATCTTTTGGTTCTTAGCTAAGTCAGTGATGGTAAGACTAATGACTAGATTGGAGTGATATTGAAGTGAAAATGATTGCATAGAAACATTTCTCACAGCGCTTCAGTGGTGCATGTACCACCATAGTCGATTGGTGATGTCATTCTGTTTGGGCCTACCTTGATTATTATATGAAATTCAATCCAACCATCATATTTAGTATTATCTGTTTAACTAAGATACTGGAAATCATTTCAATCAAAGTCATTTGTGGTCCACAACTTTTAAAAAATGTTTTAAAATGTGTTTATAATTTGAAATTCACTTGGATCCATTATCTCGAGCATTGGAATGTTATAAAAACCTGTATAATCATTATTTTGAGATGGGATGAACACTTAGAAAGTCTGAATGTTTAATTAAAATTATTGGGTCTTCTAACTATAATAGAATTTGATTGTGTTGCAATTTACTCTCAAATGATTGTATTTTTGTAATGAACATATGTCTTTGATTGGGGTAATATTTGAGTTCTTATGTAAATAGATGATGATAAGATTAATTGTTGGGTTGGAGTTTGTATAATCACCATGGTGCGCCTACACAAATGATACCACCAATTTTCTTTTGTGGTACATGCACCACTAAAGTATTTTCCACACACCGAAAGTAATGATCTTGTAGAATCTTTCCACCAAAATCTTGGTGAACCTTTTTGATTTAGGCTCATCATGAATGATTGGATGAAATCAAATTTGACTCTACTACTTATAGCCACTAATTTACTTAGGTTCCTAAAGAGTATCTTGATAAAAGACTTGGAAGAACTGCAAAATTAAAATCATTTGAGAATAAATATGTTCTATTTAAAATTTCATCCTTATGGGATTCATGAGTATTTAATTAAACATCCATGCCTTTAAAAATAAAATTCTCACTTTGATGCTTGTTTTTATAACATTTTATAACATTTCAACATTACGATAGATCCATCTAAGTAATTTTTAAATTATGCACATGATTTTATACTTTTTCATGTTGTGGCCCATTCAAGCCTCTAATTGAAATTTTTCACGTATTTTTGCCAAATGTATAATGCTAAGCATGAAGATCTAATTAGATTTATCCAATCATGTCTATTGGGCTATAAAACAAAATGGTTCCCCCTAAGATTTTCATGGGGTTTAATAATGATAAAAATTACATGGTAATTGTTAAATAGATCTTAATTGTGGAAAAGGTGGGGGTTGATCATAGAAAAGATAGGAATGATAATGTAGGTAAGATTGATAATGAAAATGGTAGGCTTATAAAAGAGTTGATCTGAGCTTGCTTTCTTTATTTGGATGATAATAAAGAGTAGGTACGCATTTGGATGAGAATAAACAATGTCTTTACATTGAAACAAACAACTTCTTAGTGGAAATGTCTTCCTTTTATTATTTAATTATATCAAGTGTTATTTGGATGCTTCTGCAGAGCCTAGATCATGAGGAAATTCATAATGTTCCAAATCATTCATTTCAATCCTTCATTGGACGTCCGACACATACAAGCCTAGTTGGTACAAGAACAACCTCAGAGAACCAAAGAGTGGGTGCTTTTGGATCTTCTTTTGGGTTTTCTCCTAGCCTCCAAAATGCGCACTATAAGAGGCCTTCAAACCTGATGGTGCCTCAAACTCTCAACCAGCATGCAAACATAGTTCAACAAATTTCACATTTTCCTTCCTTTCAGCCATCAGGCCAAGGTGTAGTTATGCCAACAGCAAGCACCGTGGACCACCACAGTCGACTCGCGATTCCTCCACTTGCCTCACAATTGTCGAAGCCTCCTGTAGTGACATCTCAGTTGCAGGGTACCATATCATCTTCTTATATGGCTCCAACTAGACTATCAATTGGAGAAGGTCGACGGAATTTGGTTGGTGGGTCTCATCCAATCCCTTTTACTGAGAATTCCCAGGAACATGCAGTGGAGAACTGGCGACCCACAGGACGGATGAGAGGGAGCCTTACTGGCAGGGCTTATTCTGCTGCTCTCAGCCAATACATGATTCAACCAACGCCAACTGCACCACCCAGGCCGTCTATCACCACCGTGACTCCCACAACTTCGGAGCAGCTGCCAGTGCTTATTTCAAATAGCATCAATTCCCAGGGACGGTCACAGGTGCACTCAGCAGGTGGGTTTGTAGGTAGGCCTGGAAGTTCTAGCATCACACCTGAGTAATCATCTATGCACTAGTGAAATGTCTGTATTTTCTTGAGCTTTTCCAGAGTTGGCGATTTCAAGAGTAGTCAACAAGGTAAGAATTCCAGCAATGATGATTGTAGGTGTAATACCATGCAAATTTGTATTCCTGGGTAAAAAAAAATTGTAAATGTTTCCTGGGCTGTAAGATGGCGTGTGGGATTGCAAATGATGCTGGCTGTTTCTCTCCTGTGGTGTTTGTACAGATTTTGAGGTTCTGGGTTAATGATCTGGCGGACAGATTCTATCTATGTTTTGTGTTTGGCATCCGTTTTCAATGATTATAATAGTTAATTATGGTGGCATAGAAAGTGGTGAAATTATGCGTTTTAGTGTTTTCACTATTGTTGGAAGTGCTTTGGGACCAAGCTCGCATCAGTGCCAAGCTAGGACAATTGTAGACAATTGTAGCCAGGAAACAATCTGCAAGTGAACACCCCCCACTGAACGTGTTGGGGTCAGTTACATGGCTTTTTCAAGACACATTTTTCGATGGCATATGCGCAAGCATCGTAATCCCATCTAGTTAGTTGGTGCTGCCTAAGCTTCTAATTCTGCTAGCTCTATGGTTTCTTCGGACAAATTGCGCCAAGTGCTTCAGGAGGTATAGATTTTTGAATACGCTTTGCTCTTGCTTGCTGACTAACCGACTAATGAAGCCCATCTGGTTGGCCCTGATAATGGTTCAACATTTTGGGTGGCGTTGACCGGTAAGGTGCAGGGTTGCAAGTAATCAAGGAATTGCCAACCATATTTTGACAATGGCAGGTGCTAATAACCTTTGGATTGGGCTTGATTTCTTACACAATTGGTGCCATGCTTCGTAGTAGGGGTACGGATGGTACTGGTTTTTGTTAACCATCACAACCGATGCCATGCCAGGGGAAAATTCATGTGGCAGTTAATCCAGCACTGTCAAACTTATCCTTCTAGCCGGGGCTCGTGACTCTATGAGACCGTCCAAGCTCTATACAGTTAAGGATTGATTTTTTTACAATATTGCTCGCTTTCAGGTGCTAAATCGAGAGCGAAAGGTAAATTTTAAGAGCTGGATAGGCAGGGTAGATCTGAACTCTGAATCCGTTGTAAGATGGAAAAGAAGCAAGTCATTTGCCGGAGGAAGTAATGATTCGATACAATCGGATGCATGGCGTGGCTTCATGCACTCTTCTTATTTTGTGCCCAAAATGATATTTTAATTAGATTCAAGCTAATCATAAGAGGAAGTGAATTGATATATCCTTTCCATTTAGGCTCAATTTTGATGATTTTGTAAAATCCATTCTAACTATTACGTTTGGGATTATACATTTAATAAAAATATTAAAAATTATTTCAATCAGAATTTTGTGGGTAAAAATATGTATAAAATTTAAATTTCACTTAGATCTATTCATTCATGCATAATCTAGTGCAAACAATATTATAAAAGAGATGGATACTTTAGAAGGTTTGGATATTTAATTAAAAATATGTAAGCTCCTCTAAATAATCAAATAATTTTAATAAGTTGAAATTCATTTTTGAATTGTTTTTAATTTTGTGATTAGCGTGAGCTTTTGATTCATGTAATCAATGAGATTTTAGGTAAATAGATGGTGATAAGATTTTATCATGATAGATGATGATATGATGGTTGGGTTAAAATTGATAAAATTATTAATATGGAGCCCAAATATAAGGATTTAGCAATTTGTTTCAATAGTATATGCACTACTAAAGTATTCTCTCTCTCTTCTCTCTCTCTCTCTACATTTGATGCATGAAGTGGCTTCATGAACTCTTCTTATTTTGTGCCTAAAATGATATTTTAATTAGACTAAAGTGAACCATAAAAGGAATACTTCGATAGTATATTTATTATCAAAATGAATTTTTATGTCCTTTTTATTTGATCCCCATCTTAATAATTTTATAAAATTTATTTCAACTATTATATTTATTAGTTGACAGACGAAAAATGGATGAAAGGGGCTGGAGGTTGCTGAGGAAGATAATCCAGATCGGTCACCGGACACTAAGGCTAGGAGCAAATAGAGGATAACCTAAAAAGGAAATCCCGCAAACTTCAGGCCTGTCACCGAATTACTATCGGCCGAAAGTTTGGGCAAACATCGAAAAATCTACTACCTTCAATTTCTAGCAGCTCATGCTGCGGCTAAGTAGGAAATAGGACTCCTCTCCATCTTTGTCTCCTTCAACGTGTCTATAGACAGCAACATCGAATAGAAGCCACTTAGGAACGTTCCCAAATTAAGACACAATAGGCAAAAATAGAGAAAATCTGGGGTTGCACAACCAGCAGAAGATCATGCCAACCAAACTACTTTGGAGAGGGATCTGAGATGGTCCATCCCGGTCAAAGTCCCCAAACACTATTTTCTGGTGATGTGCACAACACGAATGAATAAAAATGTAAAAGGAGAGAGGACTGTTATTTGTGCTACTTGGTCGCTCAGCCATGAGGCCAGTGTGGGTCACATCTCTCCTCCCAATGATCCATCTTGACGCACTAATGGCAAGAAAATAGTGAACACCCATCACCTTCTACGTGGCCATAGCTTGGGTTTTCCTACCATCCAGTCTATCCCTGTCTCTGTGACCATGGTTTTCTCTAAGGCAGCCTCTGAATCCGACGTCTCAATTCACTCAACTTTCGCCTCCCGACATGTGCGATGGTCATTTCCCAGATTCAAGATCCCAGCGAGTTCCTTATCGAAGGAGGCTGCATATCAAATCATTCATGGTGAGCTGATGTTGGACGGCAATCTGCGACTGAATCTGGCTTCTTTGTGACAACGTGGATGGAGCCTAAATGCAATAAGCTGATCATGACCGTGATCAACAAGAACTATGTTGACATGGATTAATATCTCGTCACCACAGAGCTTCAGATCACGCAACCAAAAGAAAATAGTCGAGAGGGAGACATAGCAGGGGACGCCATTACAGCAAAGAAGCGATGGAACAATGGTAAGTAGATTGTGCAAGTTGGCTTCATCTTCTCCCCTTAGCAGATCGCGCATGCGTTGCTCGGTGCAGCTGTGGCTCTGCCTAGAGAGGCGCAGCCTCGAATGCTTATGTGGCGCAGAGTTGGAATGTGATTTTGTTTAAGCCGCCCCCCCATCCCGTGCAATTAAGGCTACCTCAACATGGCTAATAAGCCAGGCAGCAGCCACCTGACCGAGACCCCTTGTCTAGGTGGACACACATCATTTTTCAAACTACCCAAGTGGTTATTTTTGGAATCTAAAATGGTATTCCTAATGTATTACTTCGGAAAATGCATTGCATAAGCATGCAATTAATTAAAATTGAAGACATAAAAAAATCACTTCAATCTATGCATTTGGGGAGATGAACATTTATTTTTGTTGGTCCTTGGACAGAAATTATATCGACAAAAATATCTCCAATGGTGAAGCTAGCATACCCAAAATGCCCTAATGGTAAAGCTAACATGCCCAAAATGCCCCAATGGTGAAGCCGAAATTTCCAAACTGCCTAAATGGTGAAGCTGAGCCCGTTTTTCAGGAATTCCCGAACTGTCAAAATGGTGAAGCTGAGCATATTTTCAGGAAATTTCCAAAATACCCCCAATATTGAAGTTGGCATCCCAAGAATGCCCCCATGTTGAAGCTGATATGCCTAAACTACCCCCGGAGGAACTTAAGCCTATAAATACCCCTCCCTCTTAAGAAGAAGGAGGAATTTTTTTTAGAGAGAGAACTTGAAGGAGGAACTTGAGGAATCTTCAAGAGGTAGGCACCTTGACACCAGTGGCCTTTAGCTACTGGTAATTTCCCTAATGCCTAAGGGCACTCTACTATGGCCCCACCATAGTACATACATGGGTCTCACCCATGTTGTGATAATGTTGGGTCCTATACTGCTAATGGACAATAAGATAATGACGGATTAAACACACTAAAATATGTTTAAACCCTAATTAAACTATCTAACTGCCACATAAATCAGAAAACTAATGACATTATCTTAAATCAATTAAAAATTATTATTTAGTACTAATCGCTATCATTAGTGCTACCTATGATTAGGCTTAATTAACTCAAAGTGTAATTAGGCTTAATTCATGCAACCTGGACCTTCAATTTCTTATAAAGTAAATGACAGAAATCGCCTGCTTGCAGTTTTTTATAAGATATTGAAAAACACCACTCATCAACTCATCCCAAAGCCTAAGTCTAGGATCGAGTCACTGAGTCGTGACTCACCAAGTCACTAAGTCACTACTCACCGAATCAAACCTTAGCAAACACCACTCATCAACTTATCCCAAAGCCTAAGTCTAGGATCGAGTCACTAAGTCGTGAGTCACCAAGTTACTGAGTCATGACTCATTGAGTCAAACCTTAGCAAACACCACTCATCAATTTATCCCAAAGTCACTGAGTCATGACTCACCAAGTCATTGAGTTAGACTCATTGAGTCAAATCTTAGCATTTACTATTCACCAAAATGGTCAAATTCAATCATCCTAGCCTATTTTTTCTAAGCTTCTCATGGGCAATTGAGAGAGCCAAGCTAAACCCAATTAACCTGGTCCACTCTTCCTAAGTTTCTCATGGATAATTAAGAGAGTCGAGCCAAATTCAGTCATCTTGGTCTCACTTTTTCTAAGCTTTTCATGGGTCAATTGAGAGAGTCGAGGTAAACCTAGTTAACCTGACCCACTCTTTCTAAGCTTTTCATAGGTAATTGAGAGAGCCGAGTCAAATCTAATTATCCTAGTAATTGAGAGAGCCGAGTTAAATCCAATCATCCTGGTTTCACTTTTTCTAAGCTTCTTATGGGTCAATTGAGAAAATTGAGTTATCCCACTCTTCCTAAGCTTCTCATAGGTAATTGAGAGAACCGAGTTAAATCCAGTCAACCCAACCTACTCTTCTTAGGCTTCTCATGGGCAATGAGAGAAAGTTTAACTAAACTTAGGTCACCTATTTTTTTCTGATCTCTTTCAAGTCTAAACACAATAAAGGTCACCTAGTCCTGAGTCCTTCCGAGATATGCCAATTGGGTCACAAAACACCCACTATCTCTATGGTTTCTTACAGTCTAAATAATAAAAATCACCTAGTTTTGATTACACCCAAACAAATCAATCGGATCAAAACACTCATTTTTTAGGTTAACCTAGTGTCTAGTAACCCAGTCTAGAGCCATCTCATCCTATCTGCCCATTGACTCTAGGCGATCCCCTTATATCAAGTCATTGCAATATGCTCGGTGATCCCAAAGATATATTTTGAGAGTGTGTATTTTATTTTTAGATTTCTAAGATGCATTGTACTTTTCCTTTTAATCAAGGATTTTCTTCCATTGTGGAGATGTAATTAGGACCATTTGTGGTTTGGGATATGAACATATAATTTTTTGATGTACACGGCAAGTGTAATCAACTGAGGATAATCAATAAAAATGAAAATTATTTGATTTATTTCAAAAATGATAAATATACTATAATGCTGTTTCATTTTTTATTTTTTTTTCTCTTTTTGTACTTATTATAAAAGAAAAAGTAATTTCAATGGTAAATATTTAAAGTATGATTTGATTTAAAATTGTATAAATGATTAGTTATGAGATTCTGATGGTGAATGTTGACTTGAATCAATATGTTCTTCTCTAATAGATTTCTTTTATAACACTTTCTTCATTACATTCAAAAACCCTCTTTCTTGTTCATATTGCATAAAACTAAGCTAGATACTCCTCGTGGGATTGACTCTTATTTACACTACTACAGGTAATTTAATTGGAGTAAGGTTCTAAATTTGATTGCCTACGACAATACACTAACAAGTTTGTGCCTTCGAATAAATGATACCAAATATGTTGGTTGGATTGGATGGGATGAAAACATTATGGTTTTATACAAACCCAAAGGTTGCAAGTCTATTTTAATTATCAAGTCATTGTAACCTTGTTTTTAAACCATGGAAATCTCAAGTTTGAATACAAAAAACCCTCTTCTCCCTGCACTTCTCAAAAGTTAGCCATATTCTTCAAAATACTTCAAAAGTACTTCAAAAGTCTTTCAGAAGTTGACTTTGCACTTCTAAAAATCAACCTTGGATGCTCTTAAACCTCGTTTCATACTACTGAAATCTCATCTAGCTTCTGTTGACCCAGCAACATGGGTCACTTTCTGGGATGCGAATCACTTTCTCGGATGCACATGAATCATACCAGACCCAACTAATTCGAATGCCATGCTCTGGAAATTAAAACTATGATAGTTGGTGGTGGTTGCTTAAAGGAAATAAATTAGAAAATGGCCAATGCACAAAGCCATTGGCCAACCATAATTTCTCTCTTTCTTGGTATATTATCAAAGATTATGAGAGATAGAGATAGGTGAAGGCATGCAAGTCCACGCTATGTTGTGTGTATGCTTTGGCTCGATGTTTTTCAATTATTTCTTTTTGTCACGCAGCATACCATCCAAATAAGTTGAATATGTTCCAATACTCACAGGGAGTTGTCCTTCCCATGCCCCACACCATTGGTTGGCTGGAAAATGAAAGCGTGGTTCAAAAAAGACAAGTTTTCTCACATGTACACACTCTAACCATTTTATTAGTCACTTGAAGGGGTTGAGTGCTACGGCATTGGATTTCAGTATTGCGACACTAAGTTGCTAAATGGGTGGTCGCTTTTGACAGATGAAATGGATGGCATGACATTGAAAGTTGATGTTGCAACACTGTGTAATGTTCAAACAATAACGGCAACATCTGAGTACATTGTTTTATTTATCAAATCACTTTCTGTAAATTAGTTCCTTTCTTGATTAGTACCCGCATTAGCCTCCATCTCTGAAAATGCCAGGGGATGTATAATGTATATGATTTCTTCTAAAGAAAAAAGTTGAAAAAAAGGAATAATCTTGCAACTGCTGCTCGTCTCTCTAATGGCGGGGAAAATGTTAGGAGCGAGAAGATTGCGAATGAGGCTACTGCAGGGAAGACGAGAGGCAGGAAATTTTATATGGGAGAATGATGCGAAAAGAGCTTACATCCAATCATGGATTTCATACGGGAGGAGTGCGAAAAGAGCTTGGTTGGATGAACAGCTAAAATTTCGCCCACTCGTTTTAAACGGCCAGATAAGTTGGTTGCTCTAAAGGTGCCTAGCAACTAGTTATTTTGAATCAAAATCCTATATATATATATGTGTGGAAGTAGGTCCACCAAAATAGGTGAAACGTCTTTGGTTGTACCTATCTTGATGATTAAACAAAATGTAATTTAATCATTACATTTAGAGTTATTTATTTAATTATTTTTAAAATTATTTTGATCGGACACTTGTATAAGCCATGTTATTTACAATGATATAAAGTCATGTACTTGGGAGTTAAAATGTTATAATAATTTACGAAACCATTCATCCATATGGATAAAATATTTTAGAAGATATATATGTTTAATTAAGAATTAATTTTTGTAATAATTAAATAATTTTAATTTGTTGATATTTACCTTTAAATGATTATGACCCACAAAAATATTTGATTTGGGTGAATTTTGGATTTCTAGCTAAACAAATCATTCTACATAAAATTATTGGATTAAATTTCTTATAATCGTCAAAGTGGACCCAAACAAAAAGGTTCCACTAAAATATTTTGATGTAAAAGTTTCATTGAATATACATACTTATGATATTGAAAATTATCTTAGTTAAAGACTTACATGTGCTAAAAATAAATTATTTATAGTAAATATTTCACCATTAAAATTATTTAATAGCTAAACAAACACACCATTAATTTGACATCTACATATTTAATTTTTTAATTTAGTTAAATGATTTTAGAAAATATTTCTAAATCTAATACTTTAATAAATCAAAGTAATTTTTTTTATTTTGTACATAATTTTAAGCCTTTCAAATGATATAAATCCCACATTTTTATGAAAATAATTTCAGATACTCTAGTTAAATAAATTTTGTTAAACATGGTGGCTTGATTGGATTTCATCCAATTTTCAAAGTAGGTTTAAAATATAAAGAGCACATGGAGTCACCCCAATTGAATTATTATATATCAAAATAATTACATTATAACAATCTCACTATAAGCATTTATGAAACTTGTTGGTTTAAGCACACCTTATTAAAAAAAATCCAATTATAAGTTTTATTTATACCTATGTAGTTAAGAATCCGAAAATATTCCAATTGAAAACTTATATGGATTATAAAATTAAGGCTATTTAAAAGTGAATATGAACTCATTAAATATTATATAACTGGTTAATGAACTTACAAGATTTTAATTAAATATCCTTATAAATAATTGTAGAAAATTCCATGACATTTTAATGCTTGAGTGATAGATCCCAATATTTTTATATTATATTATATATATAATTTTTTAAATGATAATCCATAGAAAATTTTAATTAATATGGTTTCAAGTATTTTAAATAAAATGATGTAATAAATATGATTATTCAAATAAATATTTTCTTAATTATAAAGGCACTCTTAAGCTAAAATACTTCATAAATGCTTATGGTAAAATCAACAATATTACATGTAGAAAAATCATTGTGATACCAATTTTTAATCATATTTGTGAAACATTTTAGTTTTAACTTACTTGCATAGTTATGAGAAAATTTAAACTAGATATCATGCACATCACTAGCATTTTAACTAAAATACTCAAAATCAACCAAATACTTGTGTGGGATACACCATTTAAAAAGAATATTAAATTATATATAAAGATATAAAAATTACTTAGATATATTCTATCAAGTATTAAAATATCATGAGATTTTATAAAATTATTCATTTGTAAGGGAAGAAAGAGTATTTGATTAAAAGCTTGTGGATCTACAAATCAATTATACAATTTTTGATGAGTCTATATTGACCCTTTATTGATTTCAATTTTATGATCCATATAAGTCTTCCATAGGATGATTCTTACGTTCCTATCTAAATAAGTGGTATTAAAAGTAATTTTGGTTTGGATTTCCTTTTAATTGCTAAGATATGCCTAAGCTAAAAAGTTTTATAAATGCCTATTACAAAAAGGTATCATAGAATCGTGTGTGCGTGTGTATCAGTGGCATTCAAGACAAATTTTTTGATGCATTAATTTAATGCATTAACCCCAAATCGAAGGATCTCTAATTAAGATAATTTTGAATATTTTACTTTATATAATATAGATAAAATATGATAATCAGAATAGACATTTTCTTAATCATAAAGACAAGCTTAAGGGTTTTATAAATGATCATTTAACCCACTACAATAAAAATCATTTTACATGTACATGTGTGTGTCTATATATATAATAACAATGGCATTGAAGACAAAGTGCGTTGTAATACATTAAGTCCGCCTCATCAGACGGTGACACAGGAGATACAAGAAATTAAATGGCATAATTGAGCAACGCTTTAAAATCTTGATAGGTACTGCATCTGCTTCAGTAAAGGGCTTAAGCTCTCCATGAGTTTCTCACACGGATGGTTGTGAACTCCCTCGTATGTTGTAACCACAATGCCGTTGTCCTTGGATAACCGTTGGACCTGTTTCTTCACGTTGCATGTATGATGCGTGCATCGATAGTAACTTCTTTATTGCATTAATTACACGCAAAATCAATGAAAAAGAAAATAGACAGGTCTAAGTAAGTAGCTCATTGCAAGAAATTAAACAATGTAAGATCGGAAAAGAAAAACATTTTGTTTAATCAGTTCACCAAAAATGATTGTCCATGTAACGACGACTGCAAGTAGTTCACATATATTGTCAGGTTTTGAAAATGTTTTGTTCTTCTTCCTTATTTTATCATCATTACCGTTGGTAATTTTGACAAATGAAACATCAGAATTATTAGCTGAAAAAGAGTGCAGCCGATGAGTACGACGTAGACTATCAAAATAAGGAACAGCAGTTTCTAATCATTCAAGTTTCCATGGGAATATACAAGAGGCTGGTGGCGGTGACGATGACAATGGTTTCTAATAATTCAGGTTTCTTAGAGACTGGTTTCGCCTAAAGCTTTCTCCCTCAGGGCTATCATCGTGGAAGCCACTTCAAGTTTTACCCTCGATCAAGGCTATGGAGGAAGATAATATCGTTTCCAGTTAGCTGAGGATTTTCCAGGAAGAAATCCCGCTCTCTTTCTCGAGGGGACTACGAGTAGGAAATTCTCCTGCCTTGTGCTGATTCTTGGTTACTGATGTTTTGCTGGAATCTAAGCAGTTTATCATATTTGCTTCTGTTAGATTTTTACGATAGCAAAATTACCTTAATTGGATGGATATGTGAGTGGCAATAAACGTAAACTGATAAAATTACTGGAAATCATTCCTTGGAAGATAACCTAATTGAGATGTTTATATGGACAGAGTAAAGATATGGTATAAGTATTAAAGATGCCTTAAATTTGATCAAAATATTATAATTTATAAGAACTTTGAGGTTTGATCAAAATATTATAATTTATAAGAACTTGTGAGGTTTCATGGTGAAATGGGACGATAGAAGAATTTCTCAATCTGTGTTTCTTTGCCTCCTGAACACACAAATACACACACACACACGTAGAGAGAGAGAGAGAGAAAGAGAGAGAGAGACCTGGGATAGATGCTATTCTTTACTGCTTTTTGCCCATATTTCCTCCATCGATAGCCATCATCAAGGATGTCATTAGGACTCCTGGTTTGAAATGCGAACCTTGGCCTACTTGCCTTCTTCTTAGACCTGCCAACTGCCACCTTCCCTTTCTCATTGCTGGTAGGAGTGGCGGAGTTCTCCCCCATCTCTTCCTCCTTCCCTCTCCCTCGTAGCGTTTCTACTGCATCCCCTGTCAAGGCTTTTTGTTCGGGAAAGTAGCCGGCGCTGACACCACCGGCACCTAGTGGGCCGGATAGGAGGGTTGCCCAGTCTACGTCGGGAGGGAGCATGTTGTTTTCCTGGGGCTGGAGAGCACTAGCTTGCTGAAAAGATAAAGAGATCGATTCAAGCGGCGGCAGAGGAAATAAGCAGGAAATGGGATTGAGAGGTTGAACTGGCGTCGTTGCATCTCCTTCCATGCGTTACTACACTCGGAATTTACGTACGGTGGATTACAGAGTTCAACAAGCAGACGCGGGAGAGAGAGAGAGAGAGAGAGAGAGAGAGAGAGAGAGAGAGAGAGAGAGAGAGAGAGAGAGAGAGAGAGAGAG